>JASAMW010004595.1:0-93593 GCA_030247985.1 Epsilonema sp. ZAB3_2
TTTTATGTTGCACTTCGTTCAGTTACGTATTGCTCACAGAGTTAGCTGAGGAACTGTGCGTCTTATTTGCGCAGGTGAGAGAGAAAAAGAAAAAAAAATTTTCTTTTTCATATATTTTTACATTTTAGTTTTTTCGTAAAAAAAATGTCATGGTTTTGGTGAGTAAGCGTACCGGAGTTTTTTTATCTTTTTTTTCAGATGCGCTTTGGCGATTTCAAATCGGCAGAGTCAGCTGACCCGTCCTTCGATTGGTATGACACGGTGGTGACCAAGTTTTATCCCGAAAAGCTGCGACAAGTTGTCTGCAAAACGACGCTCAAGTAATTGGCTTTTTATTCATTCCTTAGCGTACGGTGCGCATACCGTAGTTTCATACTCTAAACTAAAGTGTTGGGTACTGTGGGTTAAACCGTAAACCCGGACACGGGATAAATCCGGACAGCTCATTTGAAAGAGGAGAGTTCATGGAATCAATTGGTAGAATTCTTGTTTCAATCGGTCGTTTGTTTGCTTAGATATACGATGTGTCCGGGTTTACCCCACAGTACCCTAATTGATCCACACAATTCCCCCTTGTCGGCTAATGCGCTAGCAAATGCTTTATTATAGAAAAACCTACGTTTCTAAATATTCGGAAGAAGGAAATTTAGTTATCCAAAAATTTTTTCCCCGTGTACACAGTACAGTATGAAAATAGATTTTTTTGCTCCCAGATCCAAAAAATTTTCCCGCATGTACCTTAGGCCTGCCTGAGGCTGTGTACCTTAGGCTACCTAAGGCCTGATAGGCCTGCCTTTTTCAAATGAAAACAGATCCCCATTTCTTTTCCTCCAGATCCAAACTGGTCGCTCGTTGGAGCGAGCTCCACCCCAGTGGGAGTGGGGAGTGCGCCAGGGTGGTGCTGGGGGCGCTGCGCCTCTGGAGCTTCTTCGGCGCCCAGCTCTCCCAGTGTCACATGCGCTGGCGCAACGAGGAGCCGGTCTGGCTCGCCGTCAACGACGCAGGAGTGCATCTGCTCTCTTCCCCAGTCTTCTCAAATGGTTAGCTTTTGCTAGTGGAATAAATAAATAAGGGAGTAGATAAATAAATGAAAATAAAATAAGAATAGGTACTTACTATTGGCCTAGTAGTTTAAGAATAAATAAATAAAAATAACTTTTACAATGCTGTGTGTGTGGAAAGAAAGACAGTTTGCTGTTCCCTGAGCCTTTACTGCCACATTCCCCGACTTTGTCTACCTTTAACCCCACAACCTGTACGTACAGTACCCTAATAAACAAAATAATAAAATAGGGTACTGTGAGGTGAACCCGGGCATCAGGTAAAATCCGCCCGCCCTAAGGGTTCAGGGCTGTGTTTGTCAGGAACCAATGGACCTATTCACACAACTAGGATATCAATCGATTCCTTGAACTCTCCTCTTTCAAATGAGCTATTTGGCATGTCATTTGTTGAAACATCAAGCTCACGGGTTTACGTTTTTCAACAAGAGGTCGAAAATGACCAAACTTAAGATGTTGCGCAAAAACACCCTGTATGTTTAAAATGCACACCCGGTATGTGGGGGGCAAGGGGGCATCGTACCCTACCCCCAGGGCGAAGTTTCAACCAATTCGCCCCACTGTTACTGGAGATATAGCAAAAAACAGTTTCAGTACTTAGTGGGGTAAATGCGCCCACCTAACTCCTGTACTAAAGTATAGGGTAAACCCGCCCACCTCATCCGCTCAAACTACTGCAATCCTAAAAGCAGCTGTCATATCAGTGCACAATCACACAGGAAAGTGCGTTCAGCTAATCTTACAATATTTTCTTACGATTTCTCAAGGGAAAAGACGTTATGCAAATTTTCTTAAAATTTTCTGGGTGGGCGGCTTCACCCCCCAGTACTGAAAGGTTAGTTTACAGCAAAGTAGTCCCATTCACACCACTTATTACCTACCTAAACTATCTAGTTGGCTAATTGGTAGCTGTTATTCATGGTTATTGCTTCTGCTTCTATTATAACATGCCAGAATGATACAGAATAGCCCGGGCAGCCTCAAATTAGCCAAAATCATGGGTGGGCGGGTTCACCCCCAGTACTGAAGAGATGAGCTGTCACTAGAGTTGTCTCATTCGTGCCCTTCATGCATCAGGCAGAAATATTTGAGTCAGTTATTTTTGCAATTACTGGCGTTGGAAATAAGCTTGGTTACCATCTTTAAAAAAACGGCCATAAAAATATAGCTTGGTCAGCCTGAAAAAGGCCTAAACCTTAGGCGGGCGGGTTCACCCCCCAGGGCTCGTGTTTTAGCGACAGCTAAAATTTGCCATAACTCTCTAAAGACGTTCAGCAGTAGAGCCGTACTTTGCACGTTTAACTAAGGCCTAACCAGGTACATTATGCCATGTGATTTTGTTTTGGTTCAGCCATTGGTTCCAGAGAACTGCTTAGGGGGGGCGGGTTCACCCCATGTTACCCTAAATGAATAGATAAATAAATAAATAGCCTACATACATAAATAAATAAAAATATTTTGCTTGCAGAATGCCATCACTTCCTATCCCTACAGTTCCATTCTTCAATTTGGCGGTTGTCGGGAGGATTTCATGTTAACCCTCAGCCGAACTGCCTCCGCGGCCGGGGAGCCGAGCAGGGAGAGACTGATTTTCGCCATGCCCAAGGAACGCATCCTGCAGCTGACCCTACTGATGCGAGACTACATCAAAATACGCCGGTTCGTTGGCGTGGCGGCGACGGGAGGGGTTAAAAATGGCGGAACGCCGAAGAAATCGCCGCGCAAGACTGTCACAATTGCTGCAGGAAAGAAGTGATATGATGCGCGACTCCATGAAAATACGCCGGTTCGTTGGTGCGGCGACGGGAGGGGTTAAAAATGGCGGCGGAACTCTAAAAAAATCGCCGCGCAAGACTGTCACAATTGCTGCGGGAAAGAAGTGATATTTTGAAAAACTTATCTACGCTTTTAATTTTTTATACTGTGGAAAGGTACAGTACGTACTACTGTAGGCGTGTTTGTGTGGCTCGTTGAAACGTATACAAAACTGGAAAGAAAAAATTGCACATTTCCGCACGCACACAGACAGAAACAGAGGCAAGAAAGGAACATAATGCAAACACACTGACAAAAGATATCTGATATCCACTCGGTAGCTCTTGTTGGGGATAACATGAGATAACGCAGGACTGATGGTGGTTCCTAGCGTGCCTTGGGGTACAAGTAGGTACACTTGCGTATCTTATCACACCGTTGCTAATGTTCACAGATTTTTTCTTTCATGTTTTTTCACCCTGAAAGATGATGGCGTGATCCAATCACGCCATTTTCGGCCGTCTTTTTTCCTCCTTCAAAATCTACATTTATTTTTACGTCTTCGATTTGGCCAAGCATGCTGTACCGTATTCCCTTTCCCCTTGGATACAACGCGCATCCTTGCGCGTTTTTGCATATCCTTCCGAGCAAAAGTCACTGTCCTCTGCCTGGATATTACGTCGAGAGAACGCTCGCCTTTCTCCGATATTCCGACCGGCAAGCCCGAATTCGAATCTTGCCCGCCACATGGGAAAATGTGTTCTCAAATCATTCATCTTCGGCCACTTCCATGGTCGTAGCAAATTCCTCGATGATGGGACAAGTGTTAAAGGCAAGGGGTCCCCTAACATCGACTTTCGAATTTTGAGTTCAACCCTATTTTTATCATGAACTATTTTTTTTACCAAGTCTTTTAAAAAAACCCGCTTTTCAAAGTTCCTATCCGTTCACGAGTTATTCGACGATAAAGGTCAATAGAAATTTTAGTACTAGTACTGAAGCGGTCCTCGGTAACCCTACAGAAGCGGCTTTTTGTAAAAGACTTGGTTAAACATATAGTTTATTACGATAAAATTGGTTTGAACTCAAAATTCGAAAGTCGGTGTTAGGGGACCTCTTGCCTTTAACGGGAGCAGCGGACTTAACCCCTACCCTGCTGACGCTCACCCTGAACAGGAATCGCTTGGGGTTAAGAAACGCGGGCGTTTTGTCCAGCAATCCACTGGTGTTCTTGTACAGAACCGAACCGCAAAATTCGCCTGCGCTGGAACTCGAGTTTTTGCTGCCTATCCGCGGACTTCTGATGGTCTTTGGCATTGCTCTCTTTTGGACGGTGTTAAAATGGCTTTTGATCCTCGTTCGACCTTGTTGGCCAATGAATGAGAATGCCAAGAGTTACTTGGTAAGGTTAAAGGCGCTGGGTCGACTGATCTTTTCGTTTTGGTACGGAATCTTTTTGGGATGCCTGAGTACGTTCGTCGTGATCACCTTTAACCAACAGAGACCCATCCGATTGCCAATTTCTAGTGCGCTGGACTTGGCAGAAAAACTGGGCACGGCTGAATACACGGCACTATACGCGTCCGACCTTGAACTAAGGTACCTGAACCCTGTCAGCTTTGAAGACGTGCCCATTTTGAGGCGGTTAAAGGCAGCCGCTACCCATAATCCGCCTAGAAAAGTTGGCAACTCGTCTGAAGTCGTTCACCTTCTGTTGGGTCAACAACAGAATATCAAGTTTGTGCTTCTTACCGACGATTTGATGTATGCAGAACTGCTGCAAACTGCTCACTGCGACATTACCAAGAATGAATAAGTTGTCAAAGGCGGAAAAGAATAATAATAAAAAAGTTAAAATTCCATCCTAAAAGGTAAAACCTACGAATTTCTTTTCAATGATTCATTTTTTGCTTTTCGGCCTCAACATTATCCATTCTTGAGCTTCCATCCTTGTTCAAGATTCCTATTTTCCACCCAACTACTACACCACCTACATGAACAACAATACAGCTAAAAACTTGAAAGAAATGAGTGGAAACGATGCTGTCGTTTACAAAGCAGAAGGAGAAAGGTTAAAGGCTAAGTACATGCCTCAGAGACCACGCTGCGGAAACGGTAAACCACCACCAGATTTCTCGCTTGGAATCACTCAAATCGTCCTCGTGTTCTTTATAACTGTTGGTGTCTATGCGGTTGCATTGGCGGTGTTTTCGTTAGAAAATATTTACGCCTGGTTACGTATACCTTAGTTATTAGTTAATTTGGAAAAAACTACATTACGGATAAAATCAAGAACATGTACAAGGTAGCCTAAGGTGCAATTAGCTACTAAAACCTCAAACTCAAGCTACGAATCTCAAACTCAATGATTCTCCTTATCAATGGTCACAGCCATCAGCTGTTGTGTTTCCAACTCATCCTGCCCAGTGCCATCAGTAATGTCACTCAATCTCACTTCTGTAAAGCGGTGAGGATCTGCTGCATCTTCCTCTTTTGGTTGCTGTTTTTGGCTGCTTTTGCCTGATCTTCTGCGGATCAGTGGCAAACTTTCAGCATCAGGCTCTGCCTCTTCTGGTTTGACTTTCATTTTGTAAAGGCGCCACTTGGGAGGCAAGTCTCTGATCAACCAGGACGCCTTTGTATGTGGCAGCTTGGGCGCTTTTTCTTCCCAGTAGTCACCCTAAATATCAAAGATGTTTGCATTAGAAATTAGGCTTTTGTTCTACTACTACAACTGGTAGAATTTTTAAAGTTAATTTTAATTTGGGTATGAAGAATGAAGAAGTGTTACGAAGTGTTACATACATATGTAGTGTTTGTTACGTGTATAAGCTACAGTGTAAATGAAGAAAGTATTGAATGCAATACTGTTTATTTGATTTACCTCTACAGGTTCAGGTCTCTGCTGATTCAGTTCATCTACAAGCATGTGGGACACCTGGACATTTCGATCCAATATGTAGTTCATGTCGAAATCTTCAACATCTTCACCAAATGGAACTCTGAAAAGCTGCGATTCTCACATCTACTAAAACTAGTAGAAAACAATGTACATACTTTGTTCACATAACATTCAAAGATCTATTTTTGAATACTGTATTTCTAAAATTCTTCCAATTTTACCTCAACTCTTCACCGACCTTCATCCACCCAGGTAGAAAACAAATTCTAAGCTTGTGAAGATTGGGAAATAATAATCGATTCCAACAGCACCTGGGTACCCGCCATCAAAGTTTGTCGACCGATCAGACAAAGAACAAAGTATCCATAGGTTGCAATGGTGACAACCTGGGTGTAGCCAGAGGTATGTTGACCCAATCATACACGGTGAGCATTGCAGAGCAAGAGCGAAAGCTCCACAGTTCATCAAGAATTTTGTTGTAGGCATAATCGCTGAGCTTTCCATCTGTTCTGCATCTGGCAAGCAGGTTATTCCAGCTGGTAGGGATGAACAGCGGCCTTGATCTGGTGTTGTGTTTCTAAACAACAATAATACTGTACTTGAATCCTTTGCAGCTTCATCATATTTGTAGAGTTATTTCTACTTGTAGAGTTCACATTCCTGTTCAGTACATTGTACTGTGCAAATCCTTTAGCTTCTACATACATATTTGTAGTATTATTTCTACTTGTAGAGTTCATATTCCTGTTCAGTCATTAGCCTGAGTTGTAGATGCTCTTCAGTTGGAAATCTTTTTTATCTTCACTTCTTCGCCATCAAGACCTGAGAGATTCGTTTGTCTACAAGATATGTAGATATTTCAGGTTTTTATGGTGACTGTTTCTTTTACACTGTGCAATTATTGTATAAAGGTCACCTGGCAATGTGCGCCGTATTTTCTTCGTTTCAATTTTCCCTGCAGATTTGCAGTGATGAAGACTAACAGTTTTTGCCAGGCGACATTCTCCAATTGGCTCCACCACGAGCAACTGAGAGCTGAGCAGATATTCTACTTGTCAAATTCAATGAATTCTAATTGGTAGAAGAAAATATTATAGGGTACTGTGGGGTAAACACGGACAGGGGTAAACCCGGAAAACTAAGTAATATATCTCAGCAACCATAAGACCGATTGAGACAAAATATTCTACCAATCGATTCCTTGAACTCGCCTCTTTCAAATGGCTACCATCTTATCATTTGCTGAAGCGGCAAGTTCAGAAAGCTTAGGTGTCCGGTTTACCCCGTTCAGGGTTACCCTATATTACCCTAAACTTTGAACTTCTACGTAGAAACCACAGAAATTGCAGTGGTATTCTGTGCACCAGTATGAACGCCTTACCATTCTCCAAAGGTTGCCTGCGCTTCATAGTTTATTGCAAATCGGTAGATGAAGTTTATTGTGTAGTACACACCAAGAAACAACACGTATGGAATTAGTACGCGTTTGTAGCTGAACACGCCAGCGGGCAAGTAGCTGACGAAGGTCTTATCGAGTATGTGACAGTCATGATTTGGATGTATGGAAAACCTGTAAAAGAATAAAAACGCACAAATAATGGTTTATTATAATTCATAGCAGAAAGAATAGAAGAAAAATGTGGACAAGTGGGAGGAAGGCATTTTTTCTGACAAAGTATTGAGTTCAATTCAAGGACGCATGTTCCAGTCCTCAATGGCTCCAGAGAGACGAGTTTACGTATTTTGCAATTTTACTTCCTGCTGAATTTTCTTCTGACCGGTTTCTGCGCTTCACAAAATTCAATACCCTGTGCTCATAGTTATGGCAGCAAATCAATACTTTCTTTCGAGTACAAAGCGAGGAGCCGCGTATTCTGATTAGCAGGCGTAAGCAGGAAGCACAAACCGACAAAAAGAAACAAAATGATTTAATTTTAGTAGTTTAACGTAGTTTCCTAATTTGCTTGCTGGTTCTAATTAAACTAGTCGATACGTATTCAAACTTACTGTACATACAAAAAGTAGCTCTTACCGTAGAGGTACCTAGACTTCCAGACGATGAGTTTTCAAGGTCTTTACAAGCTTCGCGAATTTGCCAAAGTTTATAGACAAAGAATAAGTGGATTTGGGGGAAGTTGCCGCTTGTTCTCATCAAGAGACATGAGGAGCAGAACCACACAGCGTTGTTCTCCTCACTTTACCCAACTCAGCTCTTTGCTATTTCCTTCAAACTTTCTTAATAGTTTAGAATGGCGCTAAGCTTCGTTTTTCCATAGTAAAGCGGCTTAGGGGACGCGTCAACTGCTTCCTTCTGGTTGCGAGCTGAAACCCGTTGTCACAAACCCACACCAACAGCGTCATCTACCCAAATAGGCGCTAATAGATGAGCCCTGTGCTCTTCTGAATCTCCGGCTTACCAACCTATAGAAAAAGGATGGAGTTTGCTTCCAGCAAAGATGCAATCCATACATTATGTTATGGTTTGTGTGCACGCCACAGCATTATTTTCATATTGCACGCACGGATACTGTATTATTATTTTTTTTTTTTTTTTTTTTTTTTTTTTTTTTTTTTATTATAGTATGTGTAAATGTATGTATGTACCTTACATTGGATTGTACATACATACATATGTACGTACGTACGTACCCTACGTACGTATAGCTTTCACATACAGTTGGACACAAATTTACTTGGATCTTTAGGATGGAAAGTATGGAACGTATAGCAATACTGTAGTATACCAATATAGTGCGACACAAGGCTTTAGTACTGAGAAATAGGCAGCAAAGGTTATCTGCTGGGTGTCACAGCTTCCAATAGGGCTACAGATTTCGAAACTTACCTCACGCAAATGTGAAAGTCTCAGCTTTTTCATGGTGCAAAAATTATTCAAATTTGACCACGGCAAGTGGGTCAAAACTTTTTGATTCTGGAAGCCGGGTTATGCGCTAAATACACGCGCTGGCAAAAAAGTGGTACCGGCGGCCCTGCAATTGCGATCGAGCAGTGCAGCGGTGTCGCCTCTACCAGCAAACTCATCGCGGACTGGTGGCTCGTAGTTTGCGATTTGTAACTTTTCGTGGACTTGGGTGTTTTTTGTGTATTTTTCCTTGCGTCGTAGATGTTTTTTTTTGTTATACGGCACCTTTTTCATGGTTAGATGTGTTTTGAACATTTTTAGAGACTTCCGGCATTATTGTTCTTGTCAAATTACCCCTCTGTATGCTCTAATTGGGTAGCAATGCCCCCTTTCCAGTTTTCAAATTTCTTACATCATTCTACTCATTTTTTTGTTGTTATTTTGTTTGGGTATTTTCCATTTTTATGATATGATTATATAGAAAAAAAGTATTTTTGGTAATTGATCATTTTTTGTCTATTTTGGTGGTGTATTTAAAATATCGAAGGGGGATGCCCAAATGAAATCAGCGAAGAAAATGTGAGAATGATGTTAAGAACTTTGAAAAAGTGGTGGAAGGGGGATTTTGGGCTACAGGCATATCTCAGATAGGAGGGGTTATATTTTACTGGTCAGGAAGTATGGAGTTAATATGTTTGGGAAACAGTTTGGAATAAAAAAGGTGGATGGGATTTCAGAGAAAAGGTTAAAGTCTTCAATCAATTTACACAGAGATAGCTGTATTGCGATCTGCAAACTCATCGCGGATTTGTGGAGCAGCATATTGCGTGCCACTTGTGACTGCTGGATCGAATGTGGCGGGCGGTCACAGCTTTGTTTTTTGGGCGCGTATTTTGGCGCATAACCGCTTCAAAGATTAAAGTTTTGACCACTTGCCGTGGGTCGGATCTGGTAGGGTTTTGCACTATAAAAGTGAGACGTTCAGATTTTGTGTGAGTCTAAGTTTCGATTGTAGCAGATTGAAGTGTGCAGTCAGGATAATTTGCTCTATTTAGTAAGTCTTTGTGTCGCATCTTGATATGTATGAGAAAATATGTAAAGAGTCAAAAACACATAAGTAAGGTACGGTAGGTACATTTTAAGTATGTATGTATAGAAAATTACTACACTTAATTTTCATATGTAATATAGTATGATCATCTTTCACCGAGATATGAAAAAATCGATATAAATGTGTGAAGTGCAGAATGTATTTTAAGTGGTATAAGTAGTGGTTTATTATTTTATAAATAATTTTTATTATTATTATTATTATAAATAGGGTTTTTTTTTTTTTTTTAATTAAGGGGTATTTTTTTTTTTTTTTTTTTTTTTTTATATTTTTTTTTATTAATTATTTTTTTTTTTTTATATTTATAATTTTATATTTATTTTTTTTTAATATTAGATTTTTGTTTTTTTTATTTAGTTATTATTTATAAATTTTTTTTTATTTTAGTTTATTATAATATTATTTTTTAGTATGAGAATTGTTTAACCCTCTTCGAAATCCCAGGTGTCCGCCTGTCCGTAGACAGCTGGGGACGGGGCAAAGCCCGTCCATAGACGGGGTTTGTTTTCTGAAGAAAAGAAGTAATTCGCAGTCGAGCAACAGCTAACTTTTGGAGATAGGCTACTTTTTCGGTATTAACTAATAGCAACCAAAACAACCAACAACCAAAACAACCAACTGGATTTAAAAAAATAGCTCTGCTAAATGACACACTAGTTGCGGTGTGAAGAACCATGGTCAATCAATCAATAAAATATACCCTTATCAAAATTGTGGTGCAGCGTGGGGACAGCTGGTCCAACAAAAGCAGTAATGTTTCCGTCCAACAAAAGTCTAGAGTGACCGAAAAAATGGAAAACTTCCAATGTCATAGGCGTTCAAACAAAATAGCATGAATTCGCATGGAAAATATGGATTTCAATTCCAGGTGTTGAAGTTACTGGGCACTGAGAGCTGGGAGGTGAATGGCAATATATGTCTTGCGCAGGTGCTTGGGCAGACTTCAGCTCAGGCTAGGCTTAGGCTTAGGCCTTAGGTATTGGATTCAGAGGGGTAGACCTCAGCCTCAGCCTTAGCCTGTCTGTCCATGTGCCTGTGCAAAGTAGATATTACCATGCACCCCGCATCCATCCACTATGCACCGCCTGCACCCCCAAATTACCCCGCACTACCCTATTGCAAACGCTGACTCAAATATTATGATGCTACCCGGCCCATTTGTTGCTTCGACAATGTCTGTTGCGCCACTTTGTTTGTATGTGCCATTTAGGCAGATCCTATTTTCAAAAAGTCCACGTTGGGTGCGATTTGGGTGTTTTGGTTGTTGGTTGTTTTGGTTGCGTATTAGTTATTACCTACTTTTCTTCAGAAAGAAACCCTGTCTATGGACGGGCCAAACCCCGTCCGCCGGCTGTCTACGGACACGCGGACACCTGGGATTTCGAAGAGGGTTAAGACCGAATTTTTTCTCCATACTAAAAGAATAATGTCGATTTTGAGTTTCGAGATTCAAACTGTCGCAATTTCCGAAGTATGCGGACCAAATAGTTGAAATTTTATACACATCTAAGTTGAAGCCTTGGCTACAGAATGAAAAAAACCGCATGAAAATCTAAGGTGTGCTTCTAGAGTTACATGCACGGAAAGGTGGATGGTTTATTATGAGACACTCTGTATTATACGGTACGTTACGTTCGTCGTTGCCTTCGTTCTTAGTAGGTACGTACATAACGTATACCTTGTAATACGTTACGTCTTCGTTCGCTTCGGGACCGGGTTTAATGGAACACAAATTGTGCCTGAGTATCATGATGGGAGAAAGGTGGATTGAGGATGAAACATAATGATGGCTCATTCACAGAGAGAAAATACGCCCGGCGTAGGCCTATGCCTTGCTCATCTATGTACGTATGGCTGTTGTTCTTTTGCTGCTTGTGTCGACGTCGAGCAAATGAACACGCCTGGCTTATGCCCAGCGCATGTTTCCGGTGTGAATGCGCCATGAATGTGTTATGATGGGAATGATGTAGCCTACGTATGAACTGTGTACGTGTTGAAATGAGTACGGTAGGATTATGATGCGATTTGTTTGGGGTGGGTTTAGTCTTTGTGTACGTGTACGTACATACTACGTAAGTACCCTATATAGTATACATACTGTAGATACATTGTCTTGGCACTTTGGCACATTTGAATACATTGCGAGTTTTTTTGGCATATTCTCGAGTGAAAGATAGATACATACTTGAGTGGTATGGTACATATGAAAATTTATAAGAGTAAAGCAGGTAGTGAATTTTCGGTATACATACATACTGGTAGAATACAGTAGTACTACCGTACCTTTACTTACGTGGTGTTTTTTGAGCTTGTCTTGTCGCAGGTACGTAGGGTTTTCTACATACATATTGGCAGAGTGCGACACAAAGCTTTAGTACTGAGAAATAGGGAGCAAAGCTTATCGGCTGGCTGTCACAGCTTCAAATATGGCTACAGATTCGAAACTTAGCTCACGCAAATGCTGAACGTCTCAGCTTTTTCGTGGTGCAAAAATTATTCAGATCCGACCACGGCAAGTGGTCAAAACTTTTGATTCTTTGAAGCCAGGTTATGCGCGAAATACGCGCCCCCGAAAAACAAAGCTGTGACCGCCGGCCCCGCAATTGCGATCCAGCAGTCACAGCGGTGGCACGCAATTGCTGCTCCACTAGTCCGCGATGAGTTTGCTTGATCGCAATTGCGTATTATCTGTGTAAATTGATTGAAGACTGTGTTGTAGAGCGCTTCTCTGGAAATGCACCATACGCACCTTTTTTATGGTCCAGAAGCTGTTTTCCAAACATATTGAGACTTTCGCATTACGTTGCTGACCAGTTTAAAATTTAACCCCTCCTGTATGCTGAGATATGGCGCTGGTAGGCCCAAATTGCCCCCTTTGTGCCAGCCACTTTTTTCAAAAGTTCTTAACATCATTCTACTCCATTTTCTTCGCTGATTTCGGTTTTGGGCATGCCCCTTCGATATTTTGATGAATACACCACCAAAATTGACGAAAATGATCAAATTAGCCAAAATTACTTTTTTTTGGTCTATATCATGCCATATTCATCAAAATATCGGAGGGGCATGCCCCAAACCGAAATCAGCGAAAAAAATGGAGTAGACTGATGTTAAGAACTTTTGGAAAAAGTGGCTGGCACAAAGGGGGCATTTGGGCCTACCAGCAGCCATATCTCAGCATACAGGAGGGGTTAAATTTTAAACTGGTCAGGAACGTAATGCGGAAGTCTCAATATGTTTGGAAAACAGCTTCTGGACCATAAAAAAGGTGCGTATGGTGCATTTCCAGAGAAGCGCTCTACAACGCAGTCTTCAATCAATTTACACAGAGAGTAGCCACAAGTCCGCGATGAGTTTGCTGGATCGCAATTGCGGGGCCACCAGTCCGCGATGAGTTTGCTGGTAGAGGCGACACCGCTGCACTGCTGGATCGCAATTGCGGGGCCGCCGGTCACAGCTTTGTTTTTCGGGGGCGCGTATTTAGCGCATAACCCGGCTTCAGAATCAAAAGTTTTGACCACTTGCCGTGGTCGGATCTGAATAATTTTTGCAACATGAAAAAGCTGAGACTTTCAGCATTTGCGTGAGCTAAGTTTCGAATCTGTAGCCCTATTGGAAGCTGTGACAGCCAGCCGATAAGCTTTGCTGTCCTATTTCTCAGTACTAAAGCCTTGTGTCGCACTATATTGGTATACTACGGTATTGCTATACGTTCATACTTTATCTAAGATCCAAGTAAATTTGTGTCCAACTGTATGTGAAAGCTATACGTACGTACGTACGTACGTACATATGTATGTATGTATGTACAATCCAATGTAAGGTACATACATACATTTACATACTATACATACTAGAGATGGGTCGATAATATCGAATATCGTATCGAATATCGAAAAATATCGGATTTTTGGGCAATATCGATTATCGTATCGAATCGATACTTGCAATTTGAAAAATATCGAATATCGTATCGATTCGATATTTTGCAAAATATCGTATCGATTTTTTTCCACTCACCCCTACCAAAAATGTTGACCAATTTGTTATTTTTCCCCTGTTTTGGTGCCACAATTTCATTTCCAGAGGAACAAAAATTCGCTGTCCTGGTGACAGAAGTAGTGTCTGCTAATGTTTGATGCGTTATTAGAGCCCAATTCGAACCTCAAAATTGGGTCACCAACCACACTTTTGTGTAGCTCTATCCCTACTTCTGCACTGGGGGCAATTTGTACTGCTCTTTGGGTGTCATGAGGAATGATCAAATGGACCTACAGTAAGTGGAGAAATTCACCCATCAACACATGCAGTTGCAGGGAATCGAATGCCCGAATGAAGTCTAATGCTGGGCACATGCACATATGAATGTACTGTACGTACACTACATAGTACATACTGTACATTCATGCACACGGCGTGTATACTTGGCTTTTGAGTCTGCCTAATGTACTACTGCTGTGCTATATCTACCTACAGTGCATGTACATGTACAGTACATACTGTAACACGAACACTATGTAAATATGTGCAAGTGTGCAGCAATATGAGCAGCAACAGCAAAATATCGAATATAAAAAATTGTCAAAAAAATATCGAATATCGATATCGAATATCGAAAAAAACGATACTTTTTTCCAAAATCGTGTCGAATATCGTATCGAATTTTTTTAGTGGTATCGATATCGTATCGAATATCGTTTTTCCAAAATGATGATATCGACCCACCTCTAATACATACAGTAATACAGTATCCGTGCGTGCAATATGAAAATAATGCTGTGGCGTGGCACCAAACCATAACATAATGTATGGATTGCATCTTTGCTGGAAGCAGAACTCCATCCTTTTTCTATAGGTTGGGTAAGCAGAGAATTCAGAAGCAGCACAGGGCTTCTCCATCTATTAGCGCCTATTTGGGTAGATGACGCTGTTGGTGTTTGGGTTTTTGCTGCGCCACAACCGGGGTTTCAGCTCGCAACCCAGAGTAGGAAGTCCCAAGTTGCCCCGCGTTCCCCTAACTGCCGTACTTTACTACTGGAAAATACGAAGCCTTAGCGCCATTCTAAACTCATTAACGAAAGTTCTGAAGGAAATAGCAAAGAGCTGCTTGAGTTGCGTGTAAAGTGAGTGAGCAACCCAACGCCTGTTGTTGTTTGTTCTGCCTCTGCTCACTGTTCTCTTGAATGAGCAACAAGCGGCAACTTCCCCCAAAAAGTTGCCCACCTCTATTCTTTGCCTGCTGCATAAACTTTGCGCCAAAATGTTCGCCGAAGCTGTGTAAAAGACCTTGAAAACTCATCGTCTTGGAAGTTCTACAGGTACCTACCTACGGTGTACGTGTACGCTTACTTTTTGTATGTACAGTAAGTATGAATACGTATGCGACCTACGCTTTAGATTAGAACCAGCAAGCAAATTAGGAAACTACGTTTAACTAAACCTACTAAAATTTGAATCATTTTGTTTCTTTTGTGCTCGGTTTGTGCTTCCTGCTTACGCCTGCTAATCAGAATACGCGGCTCCTCGCCTTTGTACTCGAAAGAAAGTATTGATTTGCTGCCATAACTACTGCACGCACAGGGTTATTGCAATTTTGTGAAGCGCAGAAACCGGTCAGAAGAAATTCAGCAGGAAGTAAAATTGCAAAATACGTAAACTCGTCTCTCTGGCATTGCCATTGAGGACTGGAACATGCGTCCTTGAATTGAACTCAATACTTTGTCAGAAAAAATGCCTTCCTTGCCTCACTTGTCCACATTTTTTCTTCTCATTCTTTCTGCTATGAATTATAATAAACCATTATTTGTGCGTTTTTATCTCTTTTACAGGTTTTCCATACATCCAAATCATGACTGTCACATACTCCGATAAGACCTTCGTTCAGCTACTTGCCCGCTGGCGTGGTTCAGTCTACAAACGCGTACTAATTCCATACGTGTTGTTTCTTGGTGTGTACTACACAATAAACTTCATCTACCGATTTGCAATAAACTATGAAGCGCAGGCAACCTTTGGTAGAATGGTAAGGGCGTTCGATACTGGTGCCAGCAGAATACCACTGCAATTTCTGTTGGGTTTCTACGTTAGGTAAGTTCAAAGTTTAGGGTAATATAGGGTAAACCCTGACACGGGGTAAACCCGGACACCTAAGCTTTTCTGAACTTGCCGCTTCAGCAAATGATAAGATGGTAGCTCATTTGAAAGAGGCGAGTTCAAGGAATCGATTGGTAGAATATTTTGTCTCAATCGGTCTTATGGTTGCTGAGATATATTACTTAGATTTCCGGGTTTACCCCTGTCCGTGTTTACCCCACAGTACCCTATAATATTTTCTTCTACCAATTAGAATTCATTGAATTTGACAAGTAGAATATTCTTGCTTCAGCTCTGCAGTTGCTCGTTGGTGGAGCCAATTGGAGAATGTCGCCTGGCCAGACAAACTGTTAGTCTTCATCACTGCAAATCTGCAGGGAGATGACATTGAAACGAAGAAAATACGGCGCACATTTGCCAGGTGACCTTTATACAATAATTGCACAGTGTAAAAGCAAACAGTCTACCATAAAAACCTGAAATATCTACATATCTTGTAGACAAACGAATCTTCTCAGTGTTCTTGTATGGCGAGAGATCAGTGTCAAGATCAAGAAAAGATTTCCAACTGAAGAGCATCTCATCAACTCAGGCCTAATGACTGAACAGGAATATGAACTCTACAAGTAGAAATAATACTCTACAAATATGTATGTAGAAGCTTGCAAAGGATTTGCACAGTACAGTATGTACTGAACAGGAATGTGAACTCTACAAGTAGAAATTATACTCTACAAATATGTATGTAGAAGCTTGCAAAGGATTTGCACAGTACAGTATTATTGTTGTTTAGAAACACAACACCAGATCAAGGCCGCTGGTTCATCCCTACCAGCTGGATGATCAACCTGCTTGCCAGATGCAGAACAGATGGAAAGCTCAGCGATTATGCCTACAACAAAATTCTTGATGAACTGTGGAGCTTTCGCTCTTGCTCTGCAATGCTCACCGTGTATGATTGGGTCAACATACCTCTGGTCTACACCCAGGTTGTCACCATTGCAACCTATGGATACTTTGTTCTTTGTCTGATCGGTCGACAAACTTTGATGGCGGGTACCCCAGGTGCTGTTGGAATCGATTATTATTTCCCAATCTTCACAAGCTTAGAATTTGTTTTCTACCTGGGGTGGATGAAGGTCGGTGAAGAGTTGAGGTAAAATTGGAAGAATTTTAGAAATACAGTATTCAAAAATAGATCTTTGAATGTTATGTGAACAAAGTATGTACATTGTTTTCTACTAGTTTTAGTAGATGTGAGAATCGCAGCTTTTCAGAGTTCCATTTGGTGAAGATGTTGAAGATTTCGACATGAACTACATATTGGATCGAAATGTCCAGGTGTCCCACATGCTTGTAGATGAACTGAATCAGCAGAGACCTGAACCTGTAGAGGTAAATCAAATAAACAGTATTGCATTCAATACTTTCTTCATTTACACTGTAGCTTATACACGTAACAAACACTACATATGTATGTAACACTTCGTAACACTTCTTCGTTCTTCATACCCAAATTAAAATTAACTTTAAAAATTCTACCAGTTGTAGTAGTAGAACAAAAGCCTAATTTCTAATGCAAACATCTTTGATATTTAGGGTGACTACTGGGAAGAAAAAGCGCCCAAGCTGCCACATACAAAGGCGTCCTGGTTGATCAGAGACTTGCCTCCCAAGTGGCGCCTTTACAAAATGAAAGTCAAACCAGAAGAGGCAGAGCCTGATGCTGAAAGTTTGCCACTGATCCGCAGAAGATCAGGCAAAAGCAGCCAAAAACAGCAACCAAAAGAGGAAGATGCAGCAGATCCTCACCGCTTTACAGAAGTGAGATTGAGTGACATTACTGATGGCACTGGGCAGGATGAGTTGGAAACACAACAGCTGATGGCTGTGACCATTGATAAAGACAATCATTGAGTTTCGTAGCTTAGCAGGAATGTATAAAGTTTGAGGTTTTAGTAACTTATGACACCTACATAAGTACAGGCTACCTATTGTAATTTACATGTTCTTGATTTTATCGTGAGATTTGTGCACTAGCTTTTCAAATTTGCTAATAACAACTAGGGTACCTATGTACATAACCAGGCATAAATATTTTCTAACGAAAACACCGCCAATGCAACCGCATAGACACCAACAGTTATGAAGAAAACGAGGACGATCTGAGTGATTCCGAGCGAGAAATCTGGTGGTGGTTTACCGTTTCCGCAATGGGGTCTCTGAGGCATGTACTTAGCCTTTAACTTTTCTCCTTCTGCTTTGTAAACGACAGCATCGTTTCCGCTAATTTCTTTTAAGTTTTTAGCTGTATTGTTGTTCATGTAGGTGGTGTAGTAGTTGGGTGGAAAATAGGAATCTTGAACAAGGATGGAAACTCAAGAATGGATAATGTTGAGGCCGAAAAGCAAAAAAAATGAATCATTGAAAAGAAATTCGTAGGTTTTACCTTTTAGGTGATGGAATTTTAACTTTTTTATTATTATTCTTTTCCGCCTTTGACAACTTATTCATTCTTGGTAATGTCGCAGTGAGCAGTTTGCAGCAGTTCTGCATACATCAAATCGTCGGTAAGAAGCACAAACTTGATATTCTGTTGTTGACCCAACAGAAGGTGAACGACTTCAGACGAGTTGCCAACTTTTCTAGGCGGATTATGGGTAGCGGCTGCCTTTAACCGCCTCAAAATGGGCACGTTTTCAAAGCTGACAGGGTTCAGGTACCTTTCCAGATACAGGTCAAACTCGTATAGTGCCGTGTATTCAGCCGTGGTCAGTCTTTCCGCCAAGTCCAGCGCACTAGAAATCGGCAATCGAATGGGTCGCTGTTGGTTAAAGGTGATCACGACGAACGTACTCAGGCATCCGAGAAAGATTCCGTACCAAAACGAAAAGATGAGCCGACCCAGCGCCTTTAACCGTACCAAGTAACTCTTGGCATTCTCATTCATTGGCAAACAAGGTCGAATGAGAATCAAAAGCCATTTTAACACCGTCCAAAAGAGAGCAATGCCAAAGACCATCAGAAGCCCGCGGATAGGCAGCAAAAACTCGAGTTCCAGCGCAGGCGAATTTTGCGGTTCGGTTCTGTACAAGAACACCAGTGGATTGCTGGACAAAACGCCCGCGTTTCTTAACCCCAAGCGATTCCTGTTCAGGGTGAGCGTCAGCAGGGTAGGGGTTAAGTCCGCTGCTCCCGTTAAAGGCAAGAGGTCCCCTAACACCGACTTTCGAATTTTGAGTTCAAACCAATTTTATCGTAATAAACTATATGTTTAACCAAGTCTTTTACAAAAAGCCGCTTCTGTAGGGTTACCGAGGACCGCTTCAGTACTAGTACTAAAATTTCTATTGACCTTTATCGTCGAATAACTCGTGAACGGATAGGAACTTTGAAAAGCGGGTTTTTTTAAAAGACTTGGTAAAAAAAATAGTTCATGATAAAAATAGGGTTGAACTCAAAATTCGAAAGTCGATGTTAGGGGACCCCTTGCCTTTAACACCTGTCCCATCATCGAGGAATTTGCCACTACAGTGGAAGTGGCCGAAGATGAATGATTTGCGAAAACATTTTCCCATGTGGCGGGCAAGATTTGAATTCGAGCTTGCGGGTCGGAAAATCGGAGAAAGGCGAGCGTGCTCTCGACGTAATATCCAGGCAGAGGACAGTGACTTTTGCTCGGAAGGATGTGCAAAAATGCGCACGGATGCGCGTTGTATCCCAGGGGAAAGGGAATACGGTACAGCATGCTTGACCAATTTATCGAAGACGTAAAAATAAATGGAGGATTTTGAAGGAGAAAAAAAGACGGCCGAAAATGGCGTGATTGGATCACGCCATCATCTTTCAGGGTGAAAAAACATGAAAGAAAAAATCTGTGAACATTAGCAACGGTGTGATAAGATACGCAAGTGTACCTACTTGTACCCCAAGGCACGCTAGGAACCACCATCAGTCCTGCGTTATCTCATGTTATCCCCAACAAGAGCTACCGAGTGGATATCAGATATCTTTTGTCAGTGTGTTTGCATTATGTTCCTTTCTTGCCTCTGTTTCTGTCTGTGTGCGTGCGGAAATGTGCAATTTTTTCTTTCCAGTTTTGTATACGTTTCAACGAGCCACACAAACACGCCTACAGTAGTACGTACTGTACCTTTCCACAGTATAAAAAATTAAAAGCGTAGATAAGTTTTTCAAAATATCACTTCTTTCCCGCAGCAATTGTGACAGTCTTGCGCGGCGATTTTTTTAGAGTTCCGCCGCCATTTTTAACCCCTCCCGTCGCCGCACCAACGAACCGGCGTATTTTCATGGAGTCGCGCATCATATCACTTCTTTCCTGCAGCAATTGTGACAGTCTTGCGCGGCGATTTCTTCGGCGTTCCGCCATTTTTAACCCCTCCCGTCGCCGCCACGCCAACGAACCGGCGTATTTTGATGTAGTCTCGCATCAGTAGGGTCAGCTGCAGGATGCGTTCCTTGGGCATGGCGAAAATCAGTCTCTCCCTGCTCGGCTCCCCGGCCGCGGAGGCAGTTCGGCTGAGGGTTAACATGAAATCCTCCCGACAACCGCCAAATTGAAGAATGGAACTGTAGGGATAGGAAGTGATGGCATTCTGCAAGCAAAATATTTTTATTTATTTATGTATGTAGGCTATTTATTTATTTATCTATTCATTTAGGGTAACATGGGGTGAACCCGCCCCCCTAAGCAGTTCTCTGGAACCAATGGCTGAACCAAAACAAAATCACATGGCATAATGTACCTGGTTAGGCCTTAGTTAAACGTGCAAAGTACGGCTCTACTGCTGAACGTCTTTAGAGAGTTATGGCAAATTTTAGCTGTCGCTAAAACACGAGCCCTGGGGGGTGAACCCGCCCGCCTAAGGTTTAGGCCTTTTTCAGGCTGACCAAGCTATATTTTTATGGCCGTTTTTTTCAAGATTGTAACCAAGCTTATTTCCAACGCCAGTAATTGCAAAAATAACTGACTCAAATATTTCTGCCTGATGCATGAAGGGCACGAATGAGACAACTCTAGTGACAGCTCATCTCTTCAGTACTGGGGGTGAACCCGCCCACCCATGATTTTGGCTAATTTGAGGCTGCCCGGGCTATTCTGTATCATTCTGGCATGTTATAATAGAAGCAGAAGCAATAACCATGAATAACAGCTACCAATTAGCCAACTAGATAGTTTAGGTAGGTAATAAGTGGTGTGAATGGGACTACTTTGCTGTAAACTAACCTTTCAGTACTGGGGGGTGAAGCCGCCCACCCAGAAAATTTTAAGAAAATTTGCATAACGTCTTTTCCCTTGAGAAATCGTAAGAAAATATTGTAAGATTAGCTGAACGCACTTTCCTGTGTGATTGTGCACTGATATGACAGCTGCTTTTAGGATTGCAGTAGTTTGAGCGGATGAGGTGGGCGGGTTTACCCTATACTTTAGTACAGGAGTTAGGTGGGCGCATTTACCCCACTAAGTACTGAAACTGTTTTTTGCTATATCTCCAGTAACAGTGGGGCGAATTGGTTGAAACTTCGCCTGGGGGTAGGGTACCATGCCCCCTTACCCCCCACATACCGGGTGTGCATTTTAAACATACAGGGTGTTTTTGCGCAACATCTGAAGTTTGGTCATTTTCGACCTCTTGTTGAAAAACGTGAACCCGTGAGCTTGATGTTTCAACAAATGACACGCCAAATAGCTCATTTGAAAGAGGAGAGTTCAAGGAATCGATTGATATCCTAGTTGTCTCAATAGGTCCATTGGTTCCTGAGATACACAGCCCTGAACCCTTAGGCGGGCGGATTTACCCATGGGCGGGTTCACCCCACAGTACCCTATTTGATTATTTTGTTTATTAGGGTACTGTACGTACAGGTTGTGGGGTTAAAGGTAGACAAAGTCGGGGAATGTGGCAGTAAAGGCTCAGGGAACAGCAAACTGTCTTTCTTTCCACACACACAGCATTGTAAAAGTTATTTTTATTTATTATTCTTAAACTACTAGGCCAATAGTAAGTACCTATTCTTATTTTTTTATTCATTTATTTATCTACTCCCTTATTTATTTATTCCACTAGCAAAAGCTAACCATTTGAGAAGACTGGGAAGAGAGCAGATGCACTCCTGCGTCGTTGACGGCGAGCCAGACCGGCTCCTCGTTGCGCCAGCGCATGTGACACTGGAAGAGCTGGGCGCCGAAGAAGCTCCAGAGGCGCAGCGCCCCCAGCACCACCCTGGCGCACTCCCCACTCCCACTCCCCTGCAGCTCGCTCCAACGAGCGACCAGTTTGGATCTGGAGGAAAAGAAATGGGGATTGTTTTCATTTGTAAAAGGTAGGCCTACTAGGCCTTAGGTAGCCTAAGGTACACAGCCTCAGGCAGGCCTAAGGTACATGCGGGAAAATTTTTTGGATCTGGAGCAAAAAAATCCATTTTCATACTGTACTGTGTACACGGGGAAAAAATTTTTGGATAACTAAATTTCCTTCTTCCGAATATTTAGAAACGTAGGTTTTTCTATAATAAAGCATTTGCTAGCGCATTAGCCGACAAGGGGGAATTGTGTGGATCAATTAGGGTACTGTGGGGTAAACCCGGACACATCGTATATCTAAGCAAACAAACGACCGATTGAAACAAGAATTCTACCAATTGATTCCATGAACTCTCCTCTTTCAAATGAGCTGTCCGGATTTATCCCGTGTCCGGGTTTACGGTTTAACCCACAGTACCCAACACTTTAGTTTAGAGTATGAAACTACGGTATGCGCACCGTACGCTAAGGAATGAATAAAAAGCCAATTACTTGAGCGTCGTTTTGCAGACAACTTGTCGCAGCTTTTCGGGATAAAACTTGGTCACCACCGTGTCATACCAATCGAAGGACGGGTCAGCTGACTCTGCCGATTTGAAATCGCCAAAGCGCATCTGAAAAAAAAGATAAAAAAACTCCGGTACGCTTACTCACCAAAACCATGACATTTTTTTTACGAAAAAACTAAAATGTAAAAATATATGAAAAAGAAAATTTTTTTTTCTTTTTCTCTCTCACCTGCGCAAATAAGACGCACAGTTCCTCAGCTAACTCTGGTGACGCTGGAATCCTGCCTTTAACCAGCTCTGTCCCAGCTTCGTAAGCGCGATAAATGCGCTCTTGCGTCGTCTCTCCACTAATCAGCCGAGGCCAGTAGAAGCTGAAACATCAAGTTTACCAGTTCACACAAGAAGCATCAGTCAACAGATATGGACGAGTTGCGTTATCGCGATTGAGTTGATTCGATAGCGACCCCGCGGTATTTATGTAGTGAAAGATATGGATCGGTGCTTGTGGGGTAGTCGACATTGCACAATCATTTGGGAGCGGAAAAAACTGAGTGAAAAGAACTGACAGCAAATGACGTCGACGACTCCGCAGGCACCGATCCAAAGTTTCACTAAATATCGCCGGGTCGCTATCGACCAACCCAATCGCGATAACGCAACTCGTCCATACGTGACGTGTACGTAAGGTACCAACCAACCAGCTTTATGTTCTCTTTACCGTTGCTTCAAAAACAGCTTGATGCATTTGCCGGTGGGAACTTTTCCAGCTCTGCCATCTTTCAGCTGTTTTTCCCAGTGAGAAATCACATCGCAGAGCTGCAAACAAAGCAGGAAAAGTGCCAAAAATTGCAAGCCATTTGTTGTGCTTCTTCAGCTCAGCTCAGTACAGCATTTTTTACCTTTTGTTTTGGCCCCAATGAATGCATCAGATCAGGGCACCAAGGGTCATCGCTGTGCAGCGTGAAACCAGAGTAGAGAGGATGCCTGAGCTTCTTGCTGCTGCACAATTCGGAAAGACATTCCTGGACCGTACTTGAACCGTCAAAACATATCACCTGAAGAATGAAGTAGGTATAGCCAAGTAAAAATGATCAGAAGGGTAGCGTGGGGTAAAACCGCCCATGGGAAAAATCCGCCCACCTATGGCGCTTTTACCCTATCAGGCCCAGGTTGTCAAGTTTTGGCTAAAAAGAAAGAATCAGAGGCAGAAGTGTCCCGAGAAACATTTTCGAGAGCCATGTATGAATGGGGGTAAAAGCTCCATAGGTGGACGGATCCCCCCCATGGGCGTGGGCGGTTTTACTCCACGCCACGCTACCCTAGTATTCATGTAGTAGTCAGGTGAAAGCGTTTTGGGGTGGGGTATGAGCAGAACATTACAAGAAGCACGAAACAGCTCGGGTTTAATACCTGATAAGCTTCATCTGGCAAAGTGACTGGAATACTGTGGGGCAGACTGTGCTCTATTGGGTTTTTCATGAAGAGCGATGTGGCCTCCAATCTCGACGGTGCCTCTTTTCTCGGTCCATTCAAAATCGTCCGGTAGAGGGCGCGACGAGCGTATTGAGCCAGGCAGCTTTGCGGCAACCTATGTACAACAAGCACGTACGACATCAAATAAAACAAAGTTCGATATTCTGGCTTGCAGTGTAAGTAATCTGTAAATGTCCCATTCATGTTGTGCAACTTTGCGCCTTATAAAATATTCATGCAATCTTTCTACGTGCATACAATGTAGGGTACTGTGGGGTAAACCCGGACACGGGGATAAAGCCGGACACCTAGTTAGTAGTACAGTATATCTCAGCAACCATACGACCACCGATTCAGACAAGTATTCTACTATGTACTAATCGATTCCTTGAACTCTCCCCTTTCAAATGAGCTACCATGTTCATCATTTGCTGAAGCGGCAAGTTCTCAAACGCTTAGGTGTCCGGATTTACCCCGTGTCCGTGTTTACCCTACACAGTACCCTACATAGTACAGTACGTACCACGTACTGCCTTACTCGAACATTGCCGCCCATCGGTCAAGGTGCATTTTCAAGAGCCAGAGAACCGCGTATTTTGTGGGAGAAAATAGTGAGACAGTCAAAGCCAGCAGCTTCCAAGCTTGCGTCCGCATTATCAGCTCGCTCCCGCTCAATTTGATTAGCTGAGCAATGAGTTCATTTTGAAGCGCTTCTTTCTTCATCACTGTGGCCAGAGTTGACTGGCACAGATCGGTATGGTACTGTAACGCCGAGGCTTGCATTGGAATGGTGGTGAACAGATAGCAGGACTGCAAAGAGAGTATACAGTACCGGTATGTAAAAAATGAAAGAGCTGCTGCATCAATCAACTCAGATGGGAAATGGGAATGCACTGAAGCAAATTGGAGTGGCAATAAAGTATAATGCGTAGCCCCTAAAGCTAAAGGTACGTAGTACATGTCATGGCTTTAATTAAAGCTCACTCTGACATTCTAGATGGGTTATACACAACGCACTACAGCAGTGCAACGCTTTACATTAGGCCTACCTTGTACAAATCCATCGCTTCCTTTTCTGTCTCCTTATCCACGGTTGTAAGCGGGTGTTTTAGCTTTTCATCCGCATGACCACCAAGAATCTTGTTGGACCACAGTCGTGACTCTGCAAAGACAACACTAGTCTCAAAAAATAAAGCAAAAAATGGAGAAATGGAGAGAATAAAATAATTTTCTTTACTTGGGTCCCCATGTTCGTGCATCAACTCTTGAATCAAAACTTCCAATGGTGTGCCGGTCAAAGCACCATCTCTACTGGCAATTTTCAAGTGATAAAGCCACTTTTCCTGCAAAAAAAGACAAAGTAGAAAATGACACCGGAAAGGTTCTCAAGGGCTTCCTTGGCCTTTGGTCTAAAAACTTCTCCAGACAAGAAAGATAGGGTACTATGGGGTAAACCCGGGCATGGAAAAATTCGGCCACCTACTGGGCTGCATATAACTCAGCAACCAATGGCTGATAACAATCAATCGCCTTGATCTCTCCTCTTTCAAATGAGCTACTATGATTTATCAATTGCTAAAAAACAGCAAGTTCACAGGAGCTTAGGTGGGCCGGGTTTACCCCACAATACCCTAAACAGAACATACAGACCTTTTCCTCCCTCTTGTCGAACACCAGATACACCGTTTCCTGATCCGTGGCGCGAATTTGCAACCGGTATTCCGTGCTATCTTTGCACTGACGATGAGCATGCTTCATCATGTCTCCATAGGCGTTGGCTTGATTCACATCTTCACTGGAAGACGAATCATCTGATCCCCTGGAAAGTTCGGCAACTTCCGTTCCACTGATTGACAGTTGACTTATTGGCACCTGAAGTGAAAGATCAATATAGTCTGTACGTTGGCAAATACTGTACTGAATACTGATACGGTAAAAACGATATGAGATGGCAATTGGCATTAAAATTTCAGCTTTGCTATTTGACTTGAATTACCGTCGATTGTGGACACTTGAAAAAGGCAAGTTGATTGTCAATCAACATGGCGAAACAATGCTTGGAATGTCCGTATTTGACCTGAAAATAATCAAAATTTACAGGGCATTCCTTGCAAAATATGAAGGAACAAAAGGATTAGGGTACTGTGGGGTGTAAACCCGGACACAAGGTAACCCTAGTTATCTCAGCATAACCATAAATAGCGATTGAGACAAGCATTCTACCGATCGATTCCTTGAACTCTCCTCTTTCAATTGAGCTACCATGTTCATCATTTGCTGGATGCGGCAAGTGCAGAAAAGCTTAGGTGTCCACTGTCCGGGTTTACCCCGTGTCCGGGTTTACCCCACAGTACCCTACCACTATGTACTGTACTGTCACCTTTGTAAGCCAGCCCTTAGCTATGCATGCGGTTGGGTTTTGAACTTGCTCTGTCAGTCTTTGGGTCGTCGCAGCTTTTGAAGCTGTCTGTAGCGCTTGAATCCATTCTTGAGTTACAGAGGGCGTTTCAGCTGTCAGGTTGTACGTACCTGACTTGGCAATCATCTGTGAAAAGAACAATGTCAAGTGAAATGACTGTACACTTTATTCGCCTCTTTGCATTGCAAACAAGTATTGGCTAGGTTTGGATAAAGAACTAAAATCGGGATTTTCATGAGAAACGAACCTCAAAGCCAGCTGCAATCCCACTTTTGTTCTGCAACTTTCGGATTGAGGTAACATCTGCCATTGGAATGGTGCACAGTGGCTGCTTTTTGATGTCATGCTGAAACAAACTTTGTTTTCATAATAACTGGTAAAAAATGTAAGTCAATTGGTAACTGGTAAACCAGTTGGCAAATCAACTGGTAACTGGTATAGTAGAGTATAGGCCTATAATTATTGTGTAGGCTACGTAATAAATATCGAATTAATAATACAGGGTGTCTCATAATAAACCGAACACTTTTCCGTGCATATAACTCTGGAACCACACGTTAGATTTTCATGCGGTTTCTGGTGTTTAGTTGCCAAGGCTTCAGCTTGGATGTTTACAAAATTTTAGCTTCATAGGCCCAGTGAAAGCTGCTCAAACACATCCTTTCTCCGTCGGTCAAAAACGAGGGTTTTTCGAACTGGTAGTGCCGATTTAGGGGGCCTCCGGTGCATAGTCTAATAAAATTAGTCTCGTAATAAAAAAGATGTCCCAAAATGCTAGGAAATGTGTATCTCATGCATTATCCCCAGTAGCAGCATAGCAAACGCACGGAACAAGGTATCTTGAGAAATAAGACCGTTATTTTTCTCCATACTAAAGAAAAAACGTCGATTTTGATCTTCCAGATTCAAACCGTCGTAATTTCTGAAATACGTGGACCAAGTAGATGAAATTTTGTACACGCCTAAGTTGAAGCCTTGGCTACTAAATACAAGAAACCGCATAAAAATCTAACGTGTGGTTCCAGAGTTACATGCACGGAAGTGTTCGGTTTATTTTGAGACACTCTGTAGCCTACGTGCCTAAATTTCTTTCACCACTGTAACCTTTGATTTGTAAAGTTTCAGCTGCCCATCCTTCAATACGTACCACCGCCTCTTCCAAGACTTTGTCCTGGTATCACCCACTTGGTTCAAGTATCCAGTCTTCTCTTCCTGCAACCAACTGTACCATTCCTCCACATGCCCCCTCCACCAAACCTACTAAAATTCCTACAGTACCGATCTCATATTCACTCCCTCATTTTCATACATGCAAAGGCTTGGGTCCGTGCGCTCCCTCCAGCCCTCCATTTTTCCCTGGTAGATCCATCACAACTTCAATCATAGGACTGTCAAGAGCCAAAATGCCATCAATTTCGGTTGACTGTCCAACAATAAAACTCGCATCAGGGGGCAAAGCGTAATCCTCATCTTCTGAACTGGAGAGTTGTTCACTGGCCGCTAGCATTGTCCGACTGGATGGCTGGAGTTTCAGGGTAGCAGTTGTAGTGGCAGTTGTTCCAGCTGACACTTTTGTTGCCATCTGTTTTTGTTGGGGATTCGATTCGGCAGATGAGCGATTTTCAAAGCCGCTTGAACCGCCGCTGGTAGTGGTGTATGGTTGCGAACTGCTGGCGCTTTCCCCAGGTTCCAAATCGGTGGAGGTTGAGGGATCGGAGGGAAAGAGGCGTTTGTTGTTTGTGGATGAGGAGGCAATAATGACAGGAGAGAGACAGCCGCTAGTGCGGGAAAGTTTCTGAAAAAAAAGAAATGGGGCATTATTTTAGTCTTGGCTTCGATTTAGTCTTGGGGGCATTTGGCTTGGAAAAATAACCATGATCAAGAATCCATAGAGCGATAGAGGTGCAACCTTAGGCAGGTTCCCGTTTAGATACGTATCACTGGCGATTGTTGTGCTTGTTAATCAGAAACCGCCTCTTTTTAGATTCTTGTCATAGTCCAAAAAATACGCTAGTGTAGCGACATATTGCAAAAATGGTGCATATTATTACCCCGTGTCTCGTGGTGTAGGTGGGAAGCTGAAATCCACTGTTTGCGGAGGAATCTTTGGACATGTGATGTTGTGAGCTGCTACTGGTGCTGCGGCTAGGAGCCACGCGACCATCACTATTTCGCACTGTCACATCTCCAACTGTAATTTTGAAAATGCAAAAAATATTGTGGTACCACCACTATGCACATCAAAATTCAAGTAAAAGATAAAAACTGCGCTGCTGACCTGAGAAAACTGACAATCGAGCGTTGGCATCTTCTGGAATGGTGAGGCACTGTTGAGCTAATTGATGAAGCTTGTGTTCCTGAAAAATAAAGAAAATATTAATATTTATTCACCTGTTGCGCTGAAATTTCGGGGTGATGACCCCTCTGTTTTACACTAATTTTTAGAGCAATTTTTGATCGGTGCCGGCGGATGCCAGTGAGGTCACCTTTAAAAATTGCTGTAACTCCGAGTGAATCAGAGAGGTTAGCTCGCGACCAGTAGAAAAAAACAGGGTCATCTGGTCATCATTATCCAAGTACCAGAAAACCTTGTTCTGGCTCTAGGCATGGGTACCTGTTGCGAATAGGCCTACGCCTACATTGCGCATGGTGGGAAAACGTACGATACCTATTTGCACCGACAATAGTACTCCAATTTCGTACCTCATTCAAAATTTTGCCAATTTTTATAAGAGAGTAAAATTCGTACATTTAAGCCATACCCAATTCGGTGTTGCCTGATGCGCAGGTGGCGGTGGCGGCGGTCTCCTATCGCCCATGCCCTTGCGATAACTCTCCAGCTCTTCCAAATTCACATAATCCGCACCGCTAATCGAATCGCGATCGTCCGCGCCGTTTAACCCATCCCTCACTTCCCTGCCCTCCTCCTCCTCAACTGTCCGAAAGGATTTCTGCATCAGACTATCTCTTTCTATGCTGCAGCACAGCAGATCATCACCGATCAAGTAAGCTCTAGCCGCTGAGTCAAGTTCCAGCGAAATGTTTTCCACAGGTGGCGATGCTTTCTGAGAGAATAATGAAGATGGTTGCTGCGCGTTATTGCCGCAGCTTCTTTTCCTGGGTTTCGGGATTGGTTTACGGTGTTTCCCGGGAGACCCTCGGTGGTTAAGCGCTCTCCCCGCGGGAGACCAGTCCGCTCCCCTGCTATTCCGCGGCAACGATCGCGTCCTTTCCACAACATTGTGATGGAATTCCCCACCACCGGGAGCTGAGTTTCCCGCCAAATTCCCCTGGAAATTCTGCCCGGGAATTCCGCCACCCGGAAATTTCCCGGCTGCCGCGTTTCTCCTGTGGTGACTTCTCGCGTAGCGAGGGGAGCTGGGATTTGAATGGGAAAAAGCAGTTGTAGTCTGTTGTACAGCGGATATGGCCATTCTCCCATGTTCCATTTCCTCCAGCCGTCTCATTGCGAGCAAATTCGCAGTTCTCTGCTGTTTTAGGGGAGAACAGCGAATAGTGGTGGTAGAACAGCTGAGAATGCGCTCCACGGAGGCAGTTTTCTGTTGGCACAGTATGGTGGGATACTGGACGTTTGCAGAGGTTTCAGTTGGCGGTTGTTCTCCGCTAGAATTGCCACTGTCGTTGGAGACGGATTGGCAATAATTGTGGCCATTTCTGGACAATTCACTGGTGATATCGTCGTCGTCTTCAGTCGCGGCCATGTTTTGAGCGCGATCACCTGTTTCGTGTATTGAGCCCTGCAATACAGAAGCATGGGAGAAATCAGAAACGATACTGCAATCTGGTATAAAGTTGCAATGCAAATGGGTAGTACTGTAAACCCTCGTTTGTAGCCCCCCTCGAATATAGCCCCCTCGTATATAGCCCCCCTAATCGGCTACTAACATCATTTGCCCTCGTATATAGCCCCCTATTGAGAAACGCGAAAAGCAACGGAAAACGTATGTTTTTGCGCTAAAAACAGCGTTTTGCGGGTGTTTTCATGCATAGGAGATCATTTTGCACATCATTTGGAAAAGTTCTGAACATTTTACCTGTGTCGCCTCTTCGACAGAAAATTTTTGATGACTAAAATTTCACAATTTTTTGGGCTAAAAGCTGCAGTTTTGATTAGAGGAGCTTGGAAACATGCAAAATAACCGCCAGAGATGAGTTCAGGAGGTCAAAAAACCTTACTTTGGGTGAAAATGTAAAATGCCCTCGTATATTGTCCCCCCTCGTGTATAGCCCCCCCTCGTATATAGCCCCCCTAATCGGCGACTAACGCTTTGATAGCCCCAGGGGGCAATAAACGAGGGTTTACAGTACTAGCAGCAACAAAATACACTTTTAGTGCAGTACGATATGTACTGTATGTAAGGTGCATAGGTCCACAGAGTTGGTAGTAAATAACGCACCTAGAAGTGGACGTACGTACCTACAGTTTACATAGAAGACAAGACTCCCCACCCCAACGATGTTATCGACAATGTTTTGCAATGGTGCAAGGTGTCAACAAAACGTTCTTCTTTCTCAACATCTGTTTGAGTCTTTCTGTCACAAAATTACACGAAAATATTTCGCCCTCAGGGCAGGAGTCGTTTCGGTTGGACATCCCGCTGCACTTGCCTGGCTGTCAGACAGAGCCCTCAGGTTACGTTTTGAAAACGCGTTGAAGTCTTTTGAGAAAGCTACGGTGGTACGGTGAATAATAAATATTCAAGTTAACAAATATTTCGTAAACAAACAAAATGAAAGGGACTGTTATTTGCACTCTCAAAAAATGTTAGCAATCGTCAGCCGTTCTTTTACTGACAGGTAATCATTGAGTCAGCTCTAATTTGGCCTGCCCTGCCCATTCATTGGTATAATTTTCAAATTTTCAGATAAAGGCGTCAAAGCGCCAAGAAATTTCGCTTACCTAGGGCTACCTACAGTTTTCAAAAAATAAAACAGTAGTTTGCCTACAGTTTGCAAAAATAAAAATAAAGTAGGCCTAGTTTACAAAAATTGCCAGCACAAAAAAGTTGCCCATTTTTTGCTGAACACGTTTTAGAGTTCGGAAAAGCAACCGTTCACACGTACGTACAGTACGTGATAGATGGCATAAACATAAACTATGATTACCTCGGCGCTACTGGACATCAGCAGACTGGCGGCGCGCCACATTCGCGAGTTGTCAGCGCTGTTCTGCAGAAGTTGAAGCTGCTGCTGACACTTGGCATTCTGTCTCCTCAGCTTCTCATTTTGATCTTCCAGCTAAAATTGAAAGACAAAGAGAATAGGCTTCATCCAGCTGAAGAGTGAAACACGCACGGGCAATATACAGACAGGCCGGAACATGAGTGAATGAAAATTACTGCGTACGTCATACGTATGCGCAAAACACAGAGTACGTACGTAGTACATGCTATCTACGTACGTAAAGAAAGCATAAAGCGGCGAAGAGTGCACGAAAAGCCAGAGCAGAACCCATTTCGCCCGTCTCATGCGCCTGGAACCAATCAATCAACATCTCATGGATGGAGGGAATAAGCCGGGGGAAATCGTGTGGCAGCTTTTGCTTATGCGATCTTGATGCTCCATTCACATACTAGTAATCACTAATTTTGCACAATTCACAGTACTCCAGGTTAAGCCTAAGCCTAAGCCGTACTTACGATAAGCCTGAGCCTAGCCAAGTTTAGCCAAAGCCTTACGCCTAAAGTTGTGTACTGTACGTACATGCTCGGGTCGTAAGCAAGACTATGGGCTTGTACAGACTACGGAATATGAACATGGAACATGGTATGACTATGTTACGTATACAGTACATACTTGTACGTACATCCCCAGACGCCCAAAGTATGTACGGTGGCAGCGAGTGGTTCAAAATAATGTGAACCAAGCTCAAGCAGAAGAAAAAAATCGTCGGCGTCCTCCTCTGCTCCTGGAGGAGGAGGGTGGACTAATGAGTTCGAAGCTCGGCGTCCCTCCCGCCTCCTTGTTTTTCCGCGCAAAATACATAACGCCCATACCACCACCCAGCTGCAATTTTCGCGCTGCACCAAACTCCTCAAGAGCTCTTGAAAGTATTAGCATAGCCGCAGCAGTGATCATTGGCGAAAAAGACCCACCCAACAAAAACATCGAGCTAAACTTTATACGTAAAGCAAGAGCAGAGAGAAGAGAGAAAAGCGATTGTCCAAAAGCTCAAACTTTTCCTGTACTTTTGCAGGAAGACATTCATGCACAGACTCAAGTTTTTGGCGTGAAAATGAAGCAAAAAGGCGAGATCGCAAAATTAGAATTTTGAAACGACCGGCTAGCGTCCGAAAATTTGCTGGACAAAATCGTCTTGAATATAGCGTCCAACGTCCACAGCCAAACAACCAACGCAATTATGCCACGCGCGATGCTTCAAGGTCCGGCTAAACAGGAAATGACATTAGGCCCAGCCATGCAAGGCAGCTTCGCAAAGCAAACCATACATACGTAGCCTATTCAATGATACGAGCCAGCTACATAGCCCAGGCTTTCAGTCGTAGTCGGGACGTCTGAGCTTGATTTCCTTTCCCATCCCACATGTCCGATATACGCAACGCGCGCTGCATTTTGTCGCATGTGTCACGGCGGCATAATGAGGACCGGAAAAGCCATCCACCCTTCCCTTACTCTACTCTATGGGCTTCTGGGGCCTTCTATTAGCGCTTGCTGCTTAGCTTTCTAGCTGGCTAGCTCAAAGAGGAAAGGAAGCCTAGGGCCTAGGCTAGACAGCGGCTATTTCGTGTCCATTCAAGGAATTGAGATGTATTGGTCCCATTGTGAATTATTAGGCAATTGCGTGGATTCCCAGCCAAAGATATGAATGAACCATGGACTACACGATAAAGGGGCAGCGCCGATCTTTAAAACGGACGGACAAACAGGGATGGAGTGGCGGGCATTTCGGACACTCGAAATTATCGAAGAAAACGCAATAGGATCTCTCGGTGCCCATTTTCCTGAGGCTAGATATTGCGTTTCACTTTCAAGCCAATAATAAAGGCAAGCCCATGGACCCTCATAAAAGGAAAGGACGAAGAACAGCCAAGGGAAGCGTAAGAGAGCTCTCCCGATAGCATGACATTATATAAATATTCTTGAGTGAGATACGTAGGATGTGTGCGCGCTAAAAAGAGGGTGGAAGTATGTTTGTATTCGCTACTTGCGCTAAAATTGGATGGGTCAGCTCGCGACCTCCGTGGTTCAGTGCTTTTTGAATCGGTGATCCTGCCTATCTACATACAGTAGCACCAACCAGCACTGATCAAAAATTGCACTGGAAAACAGACGAATCGACCACCCAAAATAAATTCTTAGCGCGAGTAGTGAATACACGATGGTTTTGCCATGAGGACTTCAAGGCGATGCTGCCTTCTGGACCTTGTGATATTTAGCTTGACAGGAGTCAATAATATTCGAAAAGACTAAGAGACAGACAGGGCCCTTTTACCTCATTACCCTCCCACGCAAAAGGCGCCTAAAGAAAACGGATGGATGTTTTTTTCGACGGACCAGAAAATGGGGCAACGGCCAACCACTCACTTTATCGGGTTTGGCGAGGTTTCTCTGGAAACACTGATAAAATAAGAGAAGGAAGTGGAAAAACAGATAAAACTTGGGTCTGATAGCCGGCAAATTTATCAAAGGTTTTTTTAAGGGGGTAGAGCTACCCTACGTACACGCCTACAGTACGTAGTTTATTTGGAAACGGACTTAAGGTAGATACGGAGTCTTTCCGACCCAACTTTGAGCAGCTGCTGCGCTCGCTAAGGACAGATACAAACATGCAGTTTTGCTCTCGTAGTAGACCCAACCTAGGTCTATCCATACATAAAAAGAGCGGCCCAAAAGCGTTTGTATTTGGCGCAGTACGACGTCTCAAAAACACCCCCAAAAACATGCGATTTGGCGCTACAGGACGAACCGCTGGGTAGATTTCAACATCCAGCATACCATTCGATTCGTCTCACTGAGACGAGTCGATCGATACCTCTGGCGCCCCTCTACGTTGCCTCTACGCAAAGTTATTCCAGAAAAACCTTATATTCGGGGCTAACGCTTTGGACGAAGTTTGCACAACACAGAGGCCGTTTTAAAGTGCGCACAGACGCTTGTTGAAAAGTTCAGGTGATGCTCGTTTGAACAAGCACTTTGCCGTTTTCCAACTCGCCCTGGTTGTCTCAGGAGAGATCGATGAAGATAGGACCTCATATAGCCTGTTTACTATGGTATACTCTGTTCAACGAAAGAAAACGTCGAGAAACCCATAGTAACGGGTAAACTGGTGAGATTGATGTTTCATGCCACAGTAGAAATTGCCTCTGAGTACATTGACGTTTCATCCAGTCACCCTCCCCTTGATGTTTCATAAAGTGCCCGTGCCCAACCCCGCTATTATTTTGGAAAGGGTCCGTATCCACCTTAATCAAGCCTATGAAGTTTGCCCCAAAATTGAATTCAAACGTTCAGAGTGAAACATATTTTTTATGCACATACTGTATTAAACAGTTTTGCGCAGCCAGCATACAGCAAGTTTACTGTACTGAAAAGGCCGATTTCTCTAGATTCCACTGAGCAATTTGACTCACAAAATGCCGCAATATTCCACTCCAATTTCGAAGATAAAATTTCTAGAAGTGGCCCGACACCGCACTTGTACATAGTTAACGCTTCCGTCGTAGTTCTGTTCCCTTCAATTTTATTTCCCGCTTTATCACCTCATAAAAATCGTGAAGAAATCTGCCGCTACAGAGGCAAAAACTTATTTCCGTTTGTCACTGCACCAGTCGCAGTCAGCAAAAGGAAGTACATTTTGCACAGAAAATTTAATAAAAATAAAATAAAGTTTCATTGGCTTACATCGCGAAGTCTGTTGGAGACCCATTCCTTTATTTTGGACGCTTTTCGTTCCACAGGCATTGAGTCATTCGGTCCTGTCTGGGGGTGTAAAAGTTTCTGAAAAATCAACAATTTATTTCCGCTTGAATAACCCCTTTATTTTTGCAACTTTTGCAAGATCGCTATTTTCAGCCAGCTACATGCGTACACAACCGCAACACCGCACAACAAAATGTGAAAGAAATTTTTATACATAATTCAAACCAACCTGATCCTCCAAGCTGGAGCATAGGCTTCTAATCAGCAGTGGTTGATCTGCTTTTTGTTCATCTTCAACGGGCTCAAAGATATCCAAAACGTTCCCCAGCAGTGGGCGTCCTATGCTTTCGTTAACCACCACCGAAGTTTTCGCTGCTGCTGATGTTGATGAGGTGGCAGTTTCTTGAAAATTGCTCTCTTGCTTGCGGCTTGTCATCGGTTAAGCATTTTTGAGCCGATATGCGATGAAACGAAGCATCTTAAAAAATATTTGCCTAAGTCTACAAGGGTTTACATTACGCATACAATTGGAACAATCAACCAGCTGTGTTCTGCTTTTGTGTAATACCGATTAGTCAAAAGCTAAGTACATGCGGGTAATTGCATTCCACACGTAATGTACAGGACGAACGTAAAGTAATCTCTGAGCACGATTATTCGCGAAGAGAAATCTTTGACATTTTAGCGAAGATGAGTGAGAATATGAATTTTTAACAACAGCGACGAAGACTGGTGGCCGAGAATATTTTAAAAGACGCGCGAAACAAAGATGGGAAATCTCAGAGAAACCGGGGCAGAAAACGGTTGAGGTTTGCGATTTATGGCCTTCACAGGTGCAACCTGTCATAAAAGCCGATGACATATTTACATTCTCAGACTCAGAGAAAGACAAAAAAAGATGGATTACTCTTTTCACAGAACGTCGAGAAATATATTGTTGACAGAAATCAAAAATATCTAACGTATTGCTCCAATTTTTTAATGGAGGATACTGTTGCACACATACAGAAAACATACAAAGTAGAGGAACGCATGCTCCGTACAAAAGTTTTTTGAGAATTAATGCGCAGTGGAGCAAATTTCTGTACAGGTCGAACATCATTATAATAGAGTTCGATTATAGATGACTGCGCCAAAAAATGTTGACGGTAAGGTAAAAATTATTGACTGACCTGCCGACAATTCGGTGTGTGCGTGAGTCAAAAATCAGTACGAACGAACAAATACATACGTATACAATGTACATATGTACGTAGACGGGAGGGCAGATGGTGATAAATGAAGAATAACACAGAATAATCGGACACATAATGGTACTCTGAAAGTCTGAATGACCTGCTGATGCCACTGAACAATGATGCGACAAACAAACTTGCACTGCACTGCATTTAGTAGGAGAGAGGAATCAGGGTATGGTACAGTATTTTGGAAAGTACTCTGTTCTGTACGTACGTACATATTGGTAGAAATATTGAACAAAATTCAGTGGGCGAAAAGATAATCTTTGTTAGAAAATGGAAAATTGTCTTTGTTTAGAAAATGGAAAATTAGTCTTTTTCAAAGCTACAGTATGACAGATGAGCCCAGCAGAATTTTTCTGTAGTACGCTCACGTATTGTTGGAAAAACAAAGCGTAAGCATTTTTGTTGACAAACCCTTTACCTAACTACTAACCTACATTATACCTAGTAGGTACTACTGTAATGAACTGTACATACAGTTTCCACACGTCAACCTCCCAGCGTTCGTTGTCGCCGATAGCGCAAAAACCATCTGCGATGAGCAACACACCGCGCATCAAATTAGTGTCCCAGGCAGTAAATCGACCAAAAAAACACCGAAAAAACAAGAAGACACTTGATGTCGCCAAAAAGTCGTAGTTTTTCGCCTGATTGAGCAGAAAGTTTAGCAGTCCGCGCCGGGGAAATAATTCGAGTTTCGGCTCATCATTTCCCAGCGTATCCCTGAGTATACTTTCCTATAAATAATGTTAAAGGGGATCTGGCGAGAATTTAGTCCGGAAGGGCAAATTTAATATTTTTGAAGTTTGAGGGACTATCCGACGTAAAATTGCATCCTCTTTCGATCTAACCCCACATTCTGGAGTCGATTTTGTCTCTGTGAAGCGGCGCCCCATTTAGGAAGGGGAACACTAACCTATTTCGAGCTTTCTAACTGGGGCGCCGCTTCACGGAGACAAAATCGGCTCCAAAACATGGGGTTAGATCGAAAGAGGATGAAATTTTACATAGGTAGGTGCTTTCAAATGTTAGAAAAATTCGAAATTTGGCTCCCCATACAAACCTTCCCGCCAGATCCCCTTTAATGTACAACAAGGTGGTTGCCAATACGGCAAATATGCGCGCGCTACGACCTTGTAAACGTCGCAAAACATTAGTCAACAGGCAGTGTGAGGCCTCATAAATTTCTGCGGGCGCGCAAAAATTCGCCACGGTTGCGGCAGGGTGCACCGCGGTCTATGCCACATTTCTCAGATGGCGGACATTTTACAGTAAACAGATATTAGATTAGAAGAGCGAATGAGTCAAGTACACGAATATTGCATTTTGCCCTCAGGAGGTTTCCGAAGTGTCTAACAACTACGCGCAACTGCAACACAGTACCATCATCATATCCCTGTAAAGCACGCAGAATTATGCATATTTGATTGAACAAAACCATTAACAATAAAAAATACATATTAGGTACATGCATTCGTACTTAAGCCACAAAGCTCACTGTTTGCTTGCAGCCTAAACGAAAAGGCGAAAAGCTACGTACGAATTGATTTTTCAGCTCTTCAGCTGTTATGGCGCAATGGACATAATGCATGCATTAGCATATGCAGAGCACGGACACAGGGAAAAGTCAGGCTAGTACGTTTTGTCTAGTAGTCTGCCGCGCTAATGCCTTATCATTTCCGCAAAGCGCCGCACCAAAGCACTCTCAGTCTCAAGCAATGACCGAATGACGTAGGCCACATACATACGTACATAATAATATAATCTCATGCTACATAGTAGAGAGAGGACATTATTAGCCGTTGGTGGGTATTACGTTACGTCTCGTAAATAAAAGCTATGTACGGCTAAAAATAATTATGCAAAAATTATGCTATGTACGTATGTACAGAGCGGCGGACATGTATCCTTGCTCAGAAGGGGAAAGGCAAAAGCAAAGAGGTTATCTCCGCTTTCTATCATGAATGGACGGTGGCGTCAAAATTAGAAAAAGGGGGCAGGAAAATGGCAAATGCCCAATCGAAGGTAGGTAAAGTGCGGATTTCCGGCTTGGCACGTACCAAGCGTGGCATTTTCCAATGTTCACAGTTTCATGCGTTCGGACAAAGGCATGTTGATTCTACGGCAGCCAGTTGTGATTGAACCCCACTGGCTACTTGAGAGCTGCTGTACCATGTTTCATGCTGTGTACCGCTGCTGTATACCGTGTTTTGGACAGGTACATAGGAATGTATGTACGTAGGGTACATACACAAAGTTTATGTAGTAAACACACACAGACGGGGTCTCAGGGTCACGGCATGTGATAGAAGAAGGATTACGGTACCTTTCACCAAACATCATGACAAAAGTGCAGAAATGCATGAGAACTGTGTTCTCACAGCGTTCACCAATTTCCAGATTTGTCAATGCCCAAAAAATGCACACGTACGTATGTCGCAATGAATTCATTTTCATATATGCGACATGCGTACATATACATTTTCAATATAGAGAGTTACTGTAGCCTATTCATGATCACCACAACAAAATTTTTCCTTCAGCCCACAGTCACATCATTCACCAAAGACCAAACATGGAATGAATATATCATTGGTTAGCAGCAAAAACCCAGTTCAGTTAATAGTGTGGAAGCAATTGCATTCCATTCGGTGCTTGCATTTTCCAAAAAAGTCACATCTTTTCGCGCAAATGGGAGCGCGCACTCCATCGCAGGCTTGGTCACCGCCGCACTTCTGTTTAAAGGGGAAATCTGGCGGGAAATTATGTACACTGTAAAAATGAATACATACGGATGGGTCAAATCTTTATTTATTTATTTAGGCCTATTTATTTATTTATTTATTTTGAATATTTTGAAGGTACATAATACTTCCCACCTGTGTTTCTCCTTTTTCAATCTAACCCATCAGTAGCCAATTTTGCCTCCGTACGCAAGGATAACCAATTGTTTTTGAAAACAAAAGATTTCGTTCACATTTTATTTGCTAGCCTACTTCGTGTATTCTGGTACGAATTCCTTTCATTACAGAGGCAAGATCGGCTCTTGAGCGAATATACCGCGATGGGATTAGATTGATAGTATTTGTACTGCGTATTGAGTGCGCACATTACGCACCCTACCCTACGACAGCACTATCCTGCGCCTACACATACAACATGAATTTACGATACCAAAAATATTATTATATATATATATATAATAATATATATATATATATATATTAAGAACTAGGCGTAGGTATGGGTCTTTCAAAATGTACTTACAATAAACAAAAATGAAAATGAACTTTAGCGTCTCCCCCATTCACAAATTTTCACGGTCAAAAATTCACACATACGCACCAATGAACATTAGCGGCTCCCTCCCCCATTCACATATTTTTCCCGCCAGATCACCCCCTCTAGACCGCGCGTCGGCTCTGCATTCATGGCCGATGCCCAAACTGACCGGTTCCTCCTTCGCATGTACCAACATCAGTGGCCATAAGACCCCTCCCATGACCACGTACACCGAATAGACGAAAAAGGAAACCGACTTCATGCTTGCTGATCAGAAAGCAAATACAGAACGAACTACGTAACGTACTACGGTCTGGTTTGGTGTACTGTACGGTGGTACAGCAGGCAGGAACACTACGCTATCAAAAATACAATGCTCAGATCAGATCTGCTATTGAAAAATTTGAGCTGTTTGCGCAGTAGTGTACTGTACCCGTACCTGTGCTTGGTTTTGAAGACAGGAAATTCCCCGAAACTGACGTCGCAGTATTATGTTCGCGAAGCCATAGCTGCAGTTATTTTTTTGTATGAATATTCCGTTTCTGTTTCTGCATTTTTAGCAATCTGAAAAACCACAAAAAAATAAATTCATAGAAAAAAATAACTGCAGCTATGGCTTCGCGAACATAATACTGCGACGTCAGTTTCGGGGTTGCTCATAGGTGAGCAATTTTGGACACAATTCTAAAACGGAAAGCCATGCCTGCTACCATGCTATGTGGCAGGGAAATATCATGGTCGGCGCTTTTAAGTACCTATCAACCTATTGTATGTACAATCAATGTTGGTACCTTTCTTGTGGTACAGTCAATGACTCGAATCGAAGTACCTACCAATTTATGTTGATGATCATGATCTTACGTACGTAAGCATTATCATTGACAATGGGACAAAAACATGAAAAAAACAACAATTCATCATCAGAAAAAAAGGTTCTACCGTATGTCCTCGTACAAAATTCTAACAAAAAGCCTACTTCAGAAATAATAGACCGACTACAGAACAGACCACACCAGACTGTACTGTACGACCGAAATAATTATCCGATCCGGGGGCTAGGAAGAGAAAGCGGCGCGTGACAAAGAATAGGAAACAGCCGACAATGAGAAGGAATTTCTAATTAAGAATAAAAGGAAGAAACAGAACCAAAGGAAGCGCTGGCAGTGGCAGCACTCAAAAGAAGAGAAGAAATTTATTCGCCTTGCCCCATAAGAGGAGATGCCGTTGTCGCCCTCCTCGCCGATTTTTGAGCTGCAGTTAGCAAACGCGTAAATAAAGCCGAAGCAATTACTTTTTCAAAAATATATCAAAATTGCAAAAAGTACATAATTGCTTCGGCTTTATTTGCGCGTTTACTAACTGCAGCTCAAAAATCGGCGAGGAGGGCGAAAACGGCACCTCCTCTTATGGGACAAGGCGAATAAATACGGTCTCAATAGTCCAGCAAAAACATAGGCGCTGTCTTTTCTATGCCTCGTTGACTACATAGCTGCATCTCACAGCTTTTCCTTAGTCTTTCCTCTTCTGGCGGTCCAATGTAGCTTATGGAGGGCTTATGCTATTCTTCGCAAAGATAAAAGACGAAAGCTTGCTTCTTCCAGAGCAACAAAAGCGAGTTTCATGACTCATCGAAGTCGAGTTTAAGATGTACGTAACGTATGCTATGCAGCCTAATTCTATGTGCGAACCCCGCAAACTAGCAGTAGTTTAGGATAGAGAGAGACAGACTAGGAGTAAAAGAGTCAAAAGGCTTGACTCATATCCATAACAGTAGTGACGCAACAGTGGAAACTTGTCAACAGCTGCGAACGAGAGCTTGAACAAATCAATTATTTTATTCTATTATGTACGTGCGTTCAAAAGTGCCTGCGTGAAAAAGAAAACTATTTCATTTTCCCCAATAAATGAGGTGCAATAAAAATGCATCGTAACGAACAGTCATTAAACACGGTAGATCGGGGTAATTCGGGCCACTTCATCTAACCATCTATTTCTCGAAGGAAAGAATAAAAATGGACATCAAAATGATCTCTGTACCATGGTTGCAGTTTTCCGAATTACCCCATTCCAAACTCACAAAGAACAGAATTACCTTTTTGCTTTTATGAATTGCTGAAGAATGGGACTGACTATCAGTGGCGCCAATGAGACCCTCTGACCGCTGACATAATAAAAAAAAACCGGCCGTTAGCTTGCTGGTAGAAGCTGATTGGCTGCTCCGCTTCTTATCATGCCTTTAGTTTGTTGAATCCCAACTGGCCAGTGATAGTGTGTGGCATGATGGAGTGTTCACGTGGAATAAAGATGCGCATCAGCTGAGTGCTCTCTAAAAAAACGTTTAAAGCACACGGTAACACAGTATTGGTGTTACATTTTTCATCACGGTACAGGAATTTCATAGCGGAAAATACAAGCTAAAAAAGGTGTCCCGAACTTATAATTCCCGTTTTGCCTAATCAAAATTAATTAGCGCCAGTATTCGGACAAAAGTTGCCTTTAGAGAGTAACAGAGCTGTTGCCGTTGTGTTTTGGGGATAAGGGATGATGGCTTTTTAGCTGGCCAAATGCACGAAACTGAAATCGATTCCCAGTACTCCCTTTCCTGCCCATTTTGGTACGAAATACGGCCATAAGCAATGCCCTGACTCGGTTTTGTTAAAAGCCATTTTGGAAGCGACGGAAATCCGAAAAGAATTGAAAAATTTCAAGAACTACGTACGTACATACGTAAATGGGCCGTTTCAGCTTTGAAGAACGATGAACATTACGCTACGCACTCGCACTGCAATTCAGTACTGAAAACGGGAAAAAGAAGGATTACGTACGCAGGGAAAATATGCCACAACCGTACAAAACTCAAAATCAAAACGCAGAGTACTGTAAGTAAACTTTGGTGTATTACTATTACCCGATCGGGTCATACAAAATACTAAAATTCAAAGTCGACCAATTTGCTCGGGTTATATTCGATATCGGGTTACAGGTACACCAAACCTTATGGTAACTCAGATGTTTATATTTCAAAATATTTTATTTTCTCGATAGTTACGCCACACAAGCAATTCAAGTATGGTACACTAAAGCACTTACTATAATAGCATCATACATACAGTACGAACGCAGCCTACGTAGAGTACGAGATACGTACACACAACACTAGCTCCACAATATTTCTAAGATAAAATATCAAAAAGTACGTACGTCGTACAGTAGGTTTTAACTTTTATCGGTACAAAAAAACCATAAACAGCACCTGTAGAGATAAAATCCATATTCAAGAATGCAACAAAAACGGAATAATTTCACTGATTCACACTAGCTCGTAAAAAAGAATCAACAATGGTTTAGTGTTGTAACTTTTAGCCATTTTTTCGTAAAACAGCCCTTACAAAGACACAACCAAAACACGTATTGGCCATAAGAAAACTACCGTATAGGCTACCGGAACAATAATGCACGTGTCAGAAATAAGAGACCAAATTGGCCACCCAAATCCAGCATCATGCCCTAAATTGTACAATAGCAGAAAACTTATTATTTTCAGTAAAAAACAGCAAGCACAGCTCTACATGGTGAAATGTACACAATCATCCTGTTCCGCTTTTTTTGCATAATATTGTAAAATGCGAATCATGGCTGCATGAGATTCTAACGAGTAAAAATTGATCCCATCTTCGATACAAATCCCATTTTTTGGATAAAACACCGCCCCAATCAATAAATACGAAGGTACAATTGGTTTGATTTCCTAATCGGAAATGCTCATTAGTCACCAGTACGTATAAAACACTACAACAGACAAAAAATCAGTTGGCGAGCGCATTTTAAAACAGAAAATGTACTGTCATCATCATATGAGGCGAGAATTTTTCAGGTACTCCAACAGATATGCGTAGACGAATTTGTATTGGGCTTGACTCTGTACCAGTTGCATACGTTGTTGCCGCAGAAGAGAAAGCATCTGCCATACCTCCATTTTCTGAAAACAATACGAAAAAACCATCTTTCAAGGGTAGAGCGGGGTAAATCGGATCACCCCACATATCGGCGGTGACAGTCGGGTTTTGAAACATCTGTGTACTGAGAAAAACTTCTCACGGATTTGATTTATCCAATGATACCGTAGACCACAGGGTACTGTAGCCTGTACAGCATAGACAACAGGGTACTTTGGGGTAAAACCGAACAGTAAGAAACTCCATACAATACATCCACGAGTTGAGGTGTCATTGAGCGAGGTCAGACCGGAAATACAGGGTGTCTCACGTAAACCTCCCTAACGATCCAGCCTTATAACTTCCGTACTACAGTAGGTATCAAGCTGAAATATTGTCCCCAGAAACCCAAGAATATATCATACTTTGAGACAAAATTTGAGCAAGATACGCAGCAGCAGCTTTTTATGACATCGCATGTGCGCGCACAGCATACGGTCACAGGCGTTATCCTATACCACGTAGTGGTTAGCATGAGGACCACCATCCATATGATACGTATGTATATCGGTGCTTTACATAGTGTAGCAACAAATACGGTAATGTACATACGTTCCTGGAACATTTAAGTAATTGCAACAACATACAATAAAATTGATACAGTACATAACAAGATGTCAATAAAACTGCGAGTAGAAGATTTCAAAGGGGTATCCGATAAAACGAAAGCCGAAGACGTGCCAGGTCAAAGGGTAGGAGGACGCAAGGGTGGGGAACGAGAAGGGGGGGGGGGCACTTTCACAAATCACGATACACTCCTCCAAGCAGGTAGATACGCGGTTCACCAATAGCAGATGCCACCAAGGTCGCGTTCCACCGCTCGAGATTGTGAAAGACATCGCTAGAGCCTGTAATGCTTGCGCGGAATTTACTTAAGGATACGGTAGGCTCTAAGATGGCGGGCGGGAGTCGGTTCCATGTCCTAACTGCCAGATGAAAGGGGAAGCCGCGGAATGGGGAAGCTGTGGAAACGCCAGGCAATACGTTGCCATCACCAACCTGCAGCTGCATGGCATGCAGCTCACCCCGACAGTTTCTCCTCAAAGCAGCACGAACGGGTTGAGGGGCAGGTAGAAGGGTGTTTTGGGGAAGGAAGCGCGTACCCAACCGATATTTGAACAGTGTCATCATCTGCCGCTCAAAGCACATCTGGGCTAGCGGTTTCCAGCCCAGTCGACTCAAAAGCGCCGTGTACTCTGACTGGTAGTCGTTCGTAACCAATCTGGCTGCGAACAGATGGACGCGTTCCAACTTCCGCCAATGGACATACGTGGTGGGACAGGCCACAGGGAGGGCGTACGTAAGAATAGGAAGAATTTTGGTTTTGTAAAGTAGGGCGAAAGTCTGCCTAGGAATGTGTCGCCCCATCACCCGAAACAAAGCCCCAATGGCTGATTTCGCCTTGGAGGATGCGCGGATGGCGTGTTTTGCAAAAGACAAGTTCGGCTCCAGCTCAACCCCTAAGTACTTCAAGGTGGGCACCACGTTGATTGGGCAACCCTCCACTGTGATAGCACAGGAAAGGGAAGGGGGGCGACGCGACAGAGAACAGATCATGAGGCTGGATTTTTGGGGATTAATGGACAGATAGAGCTTTGCGTACTCCGCTAAAACCGTGTCGATGTCATTTTGCAACTCACGCTCAGCCTCAGCAGATATCAGTGGTTTGATGATCAGTAAGTCATCTGCGTAGGCAACAAGGCGACAGTCTGCAGAAACTTTGGACAAAAGGACAGCCCGGGTGTAAGCATTGAACAGACGGGGGGAAATTATTGAACCCTGTGGCGTACCTGACAACACATGCTCATCCTCCGACTGTGCCTCACCAACTTGTACAACCTGCTGCCTCCCGATGAGGAAGGAGCGCAACAACATCAGAAGGCGGTCTGGCAAGCCGTACTCTTGCTGAAGCACAGTCAGAAGACTGTTGAAAGGACAGCGATCGAACGCTTTGGCCACATCCAAAGAAACCAATGCCACCTTAGTGGCACTGCGAGCCGACTCGCATTTGCTGAAACCTGCAGAGACAATAGACTGTACGTACAGTAGTGCATCATCCACTGACCTGCCTTTCGCAAAGGCGAATTGATTTTGGGGGATTTTTGAGAAAACGTACGGTTGCAAAACTCGCATTAGCCACCGCTCCGCGACCTTACTCAAACAGGGCAGGACAGAAATAGGCCGGAATTCTGACACATTACATGTACCTGGGACTTTGGGAATGGCTGCAATGCGCGCAAGTTTCCAGGGTTGAGGGAATTCGCAGGTATCTAAGCAGCTGTTCAGAATGACAGAGATGGGTTCGGACAGTTCCACCATGAGGGCTTTGACAAAACAGGGGGAAATACCATCTAACCCGATTGCACAGTCATTTCTTAGCTGACCCATGTATGATCGCACCTCTAGCTCAGAACTACCATGCCTGCTCAGGTACATTTGGCACCAAGTAGGGAAAGGGTGGGGCTGCGCGGTTGAAATTTGCAAGGAAGCGAGCAGACAAAGCTGCGGCTTTGTCAGCATCTGAGGACGCGACCTGGTCAGGGGGGATAAGAAGGGTGGGGATTTTGACGCATCGACCTGACAACTTCTTTACAACACGCCAGAACTCAGGGATAGTGGTTGCCTCGTTGAAAGCACTAGTCGCTTGGTTTCTGCGGGCCTTGCGACACTCGTATTTAACTACCTTGGACAGCTTGCGCCATGCATTGCGGTTCCTATCAGTCGGATTGCGCTTGTACTGACGGAATGCCCAATATTTGCGACGGATTGCACGCATAACTGACTCCGACATTTTAGATAGGCCCACAGCGAACGAAATTACAGGCTTACCAATGTTGGACCCTCTTTTTATCATTTTCCGCTCTGAGCATGGTTTTGAGATTAAAATCTTCTGCTCACCATGGTCAAGCAGCTCAACCAACATGGCAAACATTGCGGAACAACACGGGCTGAACCTCATCACAGTCCAAAACACAACGGATTCCAAAATACAGGCGATTTACCGCCCGTAAGCCTTCAAGGGGCTGGCGCCACTGATTTAACAAGCAGCTTATAAAAAGGCAACCATTCTAGGTGTGAGTGGAGGAGTCTGAAGGGCTGATATTAATGATTAGCAGCCGTTTGTCCTGAGGGCCAAACAGGAGTGAAGCCCTTACAATTAGCAGTACGTAGAGGCTGGTGTGCTGTCTTTTGGAAGTAGACATTGCAGTCGGAATGCACATTTTGAAATACTAATTTTGAGCTTCATAATCCCTCGATCTGTACGGAATTTTTTTCGCTCATATTGAAGGTCCACCCCTCCCCTTTCCTTCCCGCTGATTGGTTAGTGTGCGGCACGTAGCGTTTGCGTGCGGCACTGCGTCAAAAATTTGTACGCAGAGTCTGTGAGATACAGTATGCACAGACCTGCGCATCAATATGATCAACCAATCATCGTAGTCGATTGTGCTCGACTGTTGCCATGGTAACAATAATCGATTCTAGCGGCCCACTTTTGCGTTGTGCGGTGAGAAGAGAAACAGGCAACGAACGACGGAGAGGGCAAAAATCAATAAGTGCGGCGCGTAAACGAACGAATCCAAGGTAAGCTCAAGCAGCGAAGAGCGAGCGAGCAGCGAAGAAACTTCTTCAAGACAGACACTATTCGAGGATCGGGGCATCAGAAAATGACGGAATTGCTTTTTCCAGGGCGCCCGGTAAAGAAAGGCTAAAATAACAATAACTTGGCACTATTTTCGCACGTTAGTCGTGTCGAACGCAACCCGATTTACGTACGATAATGCATGTACAGCGTGAGAAACTTGATTGTACGTTTGTTTCAGCTCCGCTTGGACTGGATCACAGCGCAGCGCATGTTGAACGCGCTTCTTCGGGATGGGTGCTGGGCTCGTATTTCTGGAAGGACAGTGCGTTTGCTGGGTGCTGGCAACAGAGTATTCAGGGAAGTGCCACCCGGCGCCGTGCCAGTGGAATATGAAGATGCTGCCGAAGACGCTGCCCTATGCACGTGGGAAGGCCTGTTTCTTCGCGGGTCCGATGGCAAATATGTGCGTTTTGGTTTTGCTTTTTGTAGCATGGCAAGTCATGTAAGATACGTTGTAGGCCTGTGTATCTTTGGTCCACTGAGAGAGTTTGTTGTGTTTTGTTTGACTGGTAGCACTTCTGTTTGCCAGGTACTCGTGAGATCATTGGAATTGAAGACAGGCGAAGTGGTACGCGCCGGAAACTTCGGGCTTGGAGAACAGGAACAAAAGCCAGGAGACGAAGGCCGACAGGTATAGTAAGTACCTTCTGTATGCTTCAATTCAAGCAAGCAGTGGCTGCTCACTTGCTGAATTGTTTGAGCGTTGATTGCATGTTTATTGCGATAATTTTTTATTTTTAGTCACCACCACTGCTGTCTCGTTTGCGTCCTTCTACACAGCACTACATGTATCCGAGCGAGCACCAACAACTGCGGCGTGCTGAGGAGGCGGAGGAGGAAGACAGAAGAAGAGCAGGAAAGGGACCGGCACTCGAGGGAGAGTTTTTCATCAAGCGACTGCTACGTGTGCGAATGGTAGGCTGTCAAGATTGCATAAATTTGACAAAGATAAGGAAAATTTACCAGGTACGTACCAGGGCATCGAACACTCTGCTGCATAAAATTTCCCCTTTCGATCATGACAACTGGTCGCCTATTATGCGCTAAAATATTATCGCCTATATGCGCTAAAATACTACCAGTCTGTGGTGCCCCACTTTATTCTGCTCGTTCTTTTTTATGCCGGAGGCTGCCGCGAGTTTCTTGTGCGCTGGGCTGACTGGGACGCCTGCTTGTCCTGGGAACCAGAGGGCAACGTGCCACGTTGGATTGTACGTCAGTGGGACGCCGATAATGGAAAACCATCGGAAGAGGAACTGAGCGCTTCACGCAGCCAGCTGCAGTTTTTGCTCTTCGATCTTCTCAGTCGTAAACGCTCTCCAGATGGCCCTGCGACGCTGCCTTTCCCTGACCGCGTGTTTCGGTAAGATCGAATTCTAATACCTGCTGAATATCGCTGCTACACAACACATACCATGCCAAGAGTAGATAAGACAGAAATTTCAAAAAACGGTGGTAAAATTTCGTTTTTCTTATGTAATCTTGGGGCAGGCTATATGAGTTTTCCAGTGTGTTTCAGACATTTGTTCGCTGCCTTCCCTTCTGGTGAGGGTGAGTATAGCACCTGGGTGCGAGTGGAGGACGAGGAGCTTCAACAGCTTTTTGTAGCTGAGTTGGACTGTGACATCCGCGAGACGATCAACGCCAGGGGTGAGCCAGTGACGGAGGCACGCAGACTGCATCATATCCACGTTCGCTCTCTTCTCAAATCGCGAGGCCCGGGGTTAGAAGAACAACTGCAACTGGTTGGACATAAGTGCTTGATTCACAAGAAGAGAGCTCAAGGAATCGATTGGTAGAATACTTGTCTCAATCGGTCATATGGTCATGCTGAGATATACTAGGTGTCCGGGTTTACCCCACAGTACCCTATATGGTAAATGAGCGAGCGCGTGTTTGTTCGTAATCTCTTGATATTACGGGTACAGTACATTTCCGTTGCGTTGATGATATATACAGTAGTTATGTACGGCAATAGCACATGAGTATGTTTTGTCGAGGACAGTAGGCGTGCGATCTTTTCTTTCTCTCTATGTCGTTCGTGCTTATGCCTCACATTTATGCTCAAAACTTCAACTCAGATTTGCGATACCATAATGTACTGTAGTATAGTCGTTCTGTACAACTCGGAAAAGGGCAAGATGACATAACGATTAGAGTATAAATGCAAAGACAAGAAATATTAACGGCGCCTATGTTTGAGTTGAAGTGTTGCTGCTGCAACTAGAACTACGACTACGGCCTTCATCACTGGATTCGCTGGAGTCAATATGCCACTGTTGCCTTCCTGTGATGCGACTGCGACGTTCCGGCTGACGACGTAGTGGAACGGTGGCACTGGCAGGTGCTGTGATATCTGTATCACAGTGTGATGATGACGGTGACTGTTCTTGTCTTCTTCGTCTCGTCGCTTTTTGTCGGTGGGCGCTAGTTGCTTCAGAGTCGGAGTGAGTAGAGGACGGCGAACGTTGCCGCTCCTGCCGGACTTTTCGCGGATGCCGATTGCGCTTCTTGGCGAGCTGTGGCATTTCTTCCTCCGCTTCTCTTTGCGTTAGCTCCTGCCGTTTTTGCTGCACCCACTGACGCATTTCCTGCTCCGTTCTCTTCTCCTTCCGAGGCCGCTTGCTCAGCTTTTGTACCAGACGCTTCTTCTCCCTCTCTTCCTCATCCCATTTCTCATAATCGTGTACATGCATAGCCTCCTGCATCACTTCAGCTGTTGTCATGCCTTCTAGTGGTGGCCAACTGCGTGGCACGATCTGCCTGCAAATTGGATCCTTGCGCAAGCTGGCTACTTTGGTCAGTGGCGGCTCCCAGTCCTTGTGCTCCTGGTAGTGTTCTTGGCGCTCTTCCGTTGACATCAGTGGAACAGTCTCGATGTCCATGAATGCACGACGATAATGATGTTTCAGAAATTCAGCAGGGGGATCAGAGCGATTTGTATGTCGGTGGAAATCAGAGCGAAACACGTCCATTACCTGATAGACAGAAATATTCCGAGTACCGTATTTACCGGTGCATAGCCCCATATGCAAAAATTTGAGAGGTCCCATATGGGGTTATGCATAGTGGGGGGGGGGGGGGGGGGTTATGCATTGGGGGGGGGGGGGGGTTATGCATGGGACATTTTTTGTTTTTATGCACCGTTATGCATAAAAACATGGGTTGTGGGTTATGCACCGGTAAATACGGTATACAAAAATTCCGTACGTACGGTATACTCAGGGGAATATACACCCAAAAATACGGTACCTTCTCCACTCCTTGACCGCACCAAAGCTTGATCCCTTTCGTCTCACGCATCATCTTTGGCATATGCATAACGGCCAAATGCTACAAATGACCAAAATTATTATTATTCTTTTACTAGTGCAGGGTAGCACAGGGAAAGTCGGACTGAAGGGTGTTTCTTTTTCGATGCCATGGGATCCCTAAGAGTTGTGCGTACCAGTGTTTTACCCATTGTCCGACTACCCAATTATTTCACAAATCGAAATTCATAATGCAATACTTACCTGATATGGAGTGGCTTCCATTGCGAGGGAAGTGTCCGAGACTTTGTTATGAATGAGGCATGAGGAGATGAGGTTATACGTCTCCAGAAACTGATGCCCCAGCTTCTCATAAGCCGCGATCTGTTCCGATGTCGTCTGCGGATGGTCCCAAATGTCGGACATCTCCTTGAATAGCAGCCAGAGTCGCGTAACCAAGTGGTACAATTCACCGGCCCATGCAGGGGACGATGGGAACATGGCTGCTCGCTGCATCTCTGATCCCATCTGCTTCAACAGCAGTGTGCAATCATTTCCTGAAACCAAACTATTGGATTACATACCGTATTTACCGGTGCATAGCCCCACCAAAAAATTGAGAGGTTCTATATGGGACAATGCATTGAGGGGGGGGGGGCTATACGCACCGGTAACTATGGTTACGTACTTATTATTTGGAGATAATAATGTATGCACGCACAGTAGGCCTCGTTCGGTACTGTGGGTGGTGGATGTGGGATAAATCCGACAGTGGGCCATTGTATGTATGAATGTATATGTGGTTGTACGTACGTACGTATGTACATAGGAAACGTAATGTATGCATGCACATTCCTTGCCTCGTAAGGTCGCAAAGTCGAAGTCGTTGCTGTCTCGGTTCCTGTTGTCCACAAGCTTGACCCGAGGACACAGGCCTTGCATGAGATCCAAGTAGGCGGTATGATAGTAGCCGTTTCCCAAGTTCTGTGGGATCCTCTTGTCCTGGTCAAACACACGAGCCAACTGCAGCGGTTTTTTCAATAGATTTTCAACGCCCTAAAAGCACCATCACATAGCATTTCTAACTACTACTAGGCATATATTTTGACCAAGATCTGCTGGCAAAACAAGTACACTATGCATTGTATGTATGTATGTCTCTTCTACCCGCATTTTTAGATGCAAGGTGTCTATGATGAAGGCGGCTGTTGGCAGGTGAATAAGCGGCAGATTGATTTGCCCTTTGTTTGCTGCTGGGGTCGATTTCGTTGAAAGTTCCGCCATTTCCTCTGTTCCACGCACTCTGCAAAAAGGAGCAAAATAGGCCACATTCCGATTACTGATGCAGGCAACAGTAGTCAACATAAAAATAACGGCACTAGGCTACATACATGTGAATGCATGCTATATTTGGTACAGTATACGTACATACTGTCATACATACATACATACATGGGTGGAGTGTCAAAATGGCAGGGAGGCCATGGCTTGCCCCACATCTCTCGAGGATATATGGGATCCGCTGGGCATACGTTGAGCGTACGGTGTCTTTTTGGCACTTTGCACACAGGACAACAGTGCTCTCCATTGTGTCCCACCAAGCCGCGTATATTACTGAAAGTGTAAAGTAAAAGGTATATGGAACGAAGTTATAGAATCGTACGACATTTTTTGAGGCTAATTTGGTCTAAGCATACTTCATAAACTTTAGGTCCGAGCCCCACCACAAAGTCAGAGGAACACGAATCTTCGATCCTCTGTTAGGGCCCATGCATATATCACGTGACGCCCCCAGGGGGGGGGGGGGGGGGGGGGTCGGCCAAACGTCACGAAAGCGTCACGTTTAGTGGGGGGGGGGGGGGGGGGGGGGGGGGTACGGCCAAACGTCACGTGACGCCGATTTTGTACTACAGTACATATACCTACATACATCATACATACTTGCCATTGTACATATACCTTACATACTTGCCATTGCTTGTTATACCTGTCTATTGGTGATGGTAGGTAATTGTTTCATGCTGCATAATACACACTCCCAGACATTGATTGCCTTGTTGCTGGATTATGAATAAATATATGGTACTCTACTGTACACATTTCCATACATACGGTGCCACTGTGGTATATAATAGCTAGAGATGCGACGATATATCGGTATCGGTATCGAAAATCGATAGTATCGAGCATTTTTTGAACTATCGGTATCGATATCGGTATCGAAAATTGTTTTCCTTGTACTATCGGTATTGGTATCGTATCGAATTTTCTTCTTGCTCCTACTATCGATATCGGTATCGGTATCGAATAATCATGTAAAAAATATCGATTTTCGATAGCAATTTTTTCTACAGTAAATTTGGCCATGCGCAAAGCAAGGGCACGTCGATTTCGGCGCTAAGTTTGTGGTGTAGTGGCATAGATTAGTTTTTGCAGTAACTGTAGTCATATCCATGACTTACAGAAGTATGCAAAGGCAACTAGTGCTAGATACGTAGAATGTGTCATGTTGTAGGGTACTATGGGGTAAACCCAGCCATGGGAAAATATCAATCGATTCTCTCAACTATCCTATTTCAAATGAGCTATTTGGCTTTGCTGAAACAGCAAGTTCAAAGAAGATTAGGTGGTCAGGTCTGCCACATGGCCAGGTTTACCCCACAGTACCCTACGCTACCATTTACTAGGTATTTATTTACTAAAATTGACATTCCTCTTCAATTATTTATTTATTATGTCAGTACAGTCATACCCCAAAGTGTATTCCTGCTCCTATGGTGTAAATAAATGCCCATTACTTTTCAAAACACAGTGCTACAAAACTATCGGTATCGCTATCGAAAATCGATAATTTTTTGCCCACACTATCGGTATCGGTATCGGTATCGATTTGGAAAAAATTGCAACTATCGGTATCGGTATCGGTATCGAATTGGCTTGGTGAAAAACTATCGATATCGGTATCGGTATCGATTTCCGCAAAAATTCACTATCGTCGCATCTCTAATAATAGCGTCACGTGACGCCACTGGGGGGGGGGGGGGGGGGGGGGGGGGGTAGGCCCAAGCGTCACGAAAGCGTCACATTTTGGCACAGGGGGGGAGGGGGGGGGGGTCGAGCCCTGCTAAAAAGCGTCACGTGATATGTGTTTCCACCCTTATGAGCCAGTTCGGTGTCCACGTACACAACCGGGTTTTGACGGAGATCCTCGATATCATCTAGTACCTGCCCAGCGTACTTGAGAATGTCCTTGTATGACTCGCCATGCTCTCCGACATAGATGGGGTGGCAACCTTGACAGAATCAGACTGAATGCAGCATAATGCCGCATTCACCATTCGTCCGTCCGTATGTACGTACAGTCCGGACGGATTTACGGACGTAAGGTGAACGCGGCATAAAGTCCATGATAATACTATGCCACTTTACTTTATTCTGTATCCAGCTATGTACTGCCAGCCAATCTATTAATTTAGGTATGATGGTAGCCTTACGATAAGCGCTTTGCTCCTTGTGATCGAGCTGGGGGAATGAAAAGGAGAAAACCACGTATGAGCGATGGTGGGCGATTAGAGCACCATCACCTGACAGCTTCACATGAACGCCTCCTTCCATCTCTGCAGCGGCCGCCTCAGTTTTGCATGTTGCTAACTTTAAAAAAGCAATTCAACACCGTACAGTTCAGCACAAGCCAGTACTGCGTGGATTATTTTTAAAATTGGTAGAAACGGTCTATACGCACAGTGTAGGCTATGTCTTACAGTATAGGCTACAGTAATCTTGGCTTACACGTGCCGATAGAGTCGCTCTGATTGCTGCCCTCAGGTTGACGCGGGCAGCCTTCACAGCGCCGTGGGTGGGCAGAATGGGGGGTCGCTTCTTGTCCCATTCAGCCAGGGTCTCATGGAGTCTCCCATGACGGTAGATGCGGTGCTCGCTTGCACACCGCATGGTACTGGTCGCGAGTCATCCGTTCATGCTCACATGCTGCCGCCATCAGCTTCGTCTCATCCTCAAAGAACTGCTTCGCCGCTTCGTCGTCGTCGTACGAGAACAGCACGGGATCCTCAGGATTACGCAGATCCCGACACACCAGGTAACAGGGCTGTAGGTTTACTGCCCGCAGCTGGGCGCACAACGACTGAAAATAATGCAACATTATAAAGAATGTACGAACAGTGCCTACGTACGTACGTACGTGTACGTATACGTACACACAGTACCATCAGTACACCACATCCATACGTATGTACGTACGTACACATCGTACAGTACACATATGTACGTGCATATTACTACACCTATTACGTATGCATGGCGGGCGGCCATCACATCATGCATACACTTTCGTGTTCTACTTTATTTCGATTTAGACAGAAACACCAATACATATACCTGACGAGTAATTCGCTTGGCTTTCTTCTTTCTGTTGGTCCGAGTGCCGCGGCTTCCACCTTGCCAATTAGCGCCGACAGAGTTCCGCTTCTTGCCAACGGTCATTACCTCAGCCGTGTAATGTCCAGGCGCTTTGTTGGCAAGAAGGTTGAGGTAGTCCGCAGCTATTTGGGCCGTTTGTTTCTGTCGCCGCCGAGTGGCGCCTTTCCTGATGGCACTGACAGAACCAGATGGTGGCGGCTCGGCGCGGGCGGGCGGCGGCTCAGCGCGGGCGGGCAGCGGCTCAGCGCGGGCGGGCGGCGGCTCAGCGCGGGCGGGCGGCGGCTCAGCGCGGGCGGGCAGCGGCTCGGCATTGAAGAGAGCGGACACTGGAATAGAGCGCCAGTGCTCCGCTTCACGCTGACCATCTGAATGCTGACGGATGGGCCTTTCCCTAGCTGGCTCTGACTCTGAGCTCTAAAAAACCATAAATGATGAACATTTTAATGTCGTTAAAACGCTGTCGCACATTGCACTCGCCGTACGTTCAATAACGTTCAATAACTATCAACGCCCACGCCTAGTAAATTTATCATACGAAATTGCATATGGCCTGTCCTTACTCTATCCTTAGAACGCTGTTGGATGTAGTTGCGGTAGGCAACGATCTCCGGCGGCTGGTTTTCGTCGGAGAAGTTGCCAGGGTCGATTGTAACCGCAGTGATGGCGGCGTCCTTGAAGGGATGGGTGCCAAACCGCCGGCCCTCACATGGGCAGCCCACACAGTGTTCTGGCCACGACTGGACCACTTTGAACCGTGACACTGTGCCTCTGAAATGAACTGTCGATATTTTAAACTTGGTTCTTATTTGGACGAAAGTTACGGTATGCATGCATCTATAACCTGTCATCGACGGACAGAGACAGACGGCATTTTATTACCTGGAAAAAAGGTAGTTCAGTTGAGAGCGGCAGCATTTGCACACTCTTCCAGGGCAGTGTTGCTGAGAGCCAGTAGGTAGTTCGGCGCCACAAGCGGCAAATACCGCACGAAAAACTTGCAAAAGCGAGACGCCGTTAAAAGTACGACACAGCTGCGTTAGCGCGTTTTCAGCCGTGCTTCTGCCACAAAAATAGCATCGACACGACAAAAACTTTTCGTGACCTGTAGCCATTCACTCGACAGCAGGTAAATACAGTACAGTTCAGTACACTCAGTTCGGTACAGCAGGCTAGCAGCTGTGAAAGTCCGAAAGTATGTGTCCGCTTGCTTCCTACAGGGTTGTAAAAGGTGCATGTGGTAGGTAGTATGTACGTACATATGTACATTTGTACGTACCATATGTATCCTATGTATGTATGTATTATGTATGGTATGAATGAACACTGTAGGAGTGAGCTAGCATATGTAATGAGAGAGGTGCGCAGCGCGCAGTCATATCGCCTATGCCTATGTATGCATATGTAATTAGATAGGTGCGCAGCCATATCGCCTTTGTTGTCCCTCGCCTCGCAGGGGATTAGCTTCAGCCCGCAGGCATGTTGAAGTGGCGTTTGCCGGACCAGCTAACTTTTTTCTTCCCTGCGCCCGTCTCCGAGAAGTCAAGACGCTGTGTGTGTTTTGTCTGCCTGTGGCCCTTTGGGCTCTCTACATAATGGAATCCAACGTACATTACATACATAGCGTGAGTAGAGATGGACAGAGCCGATCACCCTTCTCTCTTTGGCCCTTCTATTACATACATAGTGCAATGCGATTAGAAGGCTTGGCTGCAAGGCCCACTATGTACAACGTGGTGCCCTAACATACATACATCTCACCCCTAATAGAAAAGGGCGAGGGACCCTCCCCAAAATGTGCAAACCGACTGCAATGAGATGCTGTCTGAGCGGCAGATATTAATGATTACCAGCCGTTTGTCCTGAGGGCCAAACAGGAGTGAAGCCCTTACAAGTAGCAGTATGTAAGGGCTGATAAATGGTAGTAGAAGAGGATGCGTGCGGTATGGAATGGAGAGTTGAGTTTTGAAGTTGTATTTTCGGATGGGGAAATTTTCGGACACATGTCTGACCTCAATGTGCATGCACGCACAGCGACATTTACTGTATTACATATGAATGTACTGTAGACTACGTATGTAGGAAAGACGGTAAAATTCGGACGTTAAAATTTTCGGACAGAATTTTTTATCCGAAAATTTCCACCGTCCAAAAATTTCATCGTTTACAGTAATAGATCGGGCCCGTGGGTCAAGTAGGGTTGCAGCATGCAGCAGTGAAAAACCTTTGGGTCCCCCAGGCAGATGCGGATGGGTAAAGCAGGTTTGTAAGCAGAGAAAAACGGTGGGCAAAATCGGAAGTACGGTATCAGGGGACACAGCACCATATTGGTCACATATTCACAGTTTCGTTGACATGAACACTTCACGCTAGCAATCTAAACATGAGCCTGTGAACTGCTCTGCAACTCAAGGTGTTGTTGCTTTTGTGCGCGTTTTTTCAGTTTCGTTGACTCTAAGATTTTTAGCAATACGTACTGCACATGGAAATATACTGTACATACAAAAAAATTCGTACGGTAAAATTTTCGGACAGAATTTTTTGTTCGAATTTTCCGAAAATTTCCTTCTTCCGAAAATTTCCCCGTTTACAGTAATAGATCGGGCCCGTGGGTCCAGAAATGAATCTATTGTACAGCTATCAGTACTGTATCTGCTGCAGAACTTCTTTTCAAAATTACCTGCTTTTTCTCTCCTGCCATTTGAGATGTTCTTCTTCCACAGCATTCCAGGCATTGTTTTATTGAATCGCTCTTGAACACGCACTCCTTCCAAAAGAGAGTTCTCCTTTTAAATTGCTGTTGAAGATACGATCCTTTCAGAAGAAAATCATTCCCTTTCTCACTGACTATGCACAATTTTTCCCCTGTGATTCTTCAATGCAATAGCGCCGCCGCTCAGCAACAGAGCAAAAGCACAAAATAACTCTAGTCTGTGACGTGTCTCAATTTTCGTCGCATTTTTATTTTTCGTATGCAAATTCCACTCTTTAACACACTGTTCTTTTCATGTAAATTATTTTTGGCTCTACTGTCGACATTTCCTATGCAAATTACTCTCCAGACCACATGTTTTTTCTCTTCGCCTTGCATGCAAATTAGTCCCTCTGAGCTCAACTACTTATCCTGTGTTTTCGTCTTTTGCCCAGTTCGTCGCGATGGTGTAGGCGATAGAGCTTTCGTCTTCTACTCCTACGGGGAGCCGGTGTGAGATTCGAACCCGGGGCCGCCCAAATTTTTCCCTAATTTTCAAGAACACCTAAAACTTCTAAACGTCAACCAAACTTTCGCTTCTCGAAAATGTCAACGAAACTTTATCATGGGGCGTATCGCCGCCACATACGTAGGATCGCCAAATTGAGAATTTGAAATTTGTCCTATACCTACACAGTACGTAACCCTATCCTACAGCATACTACGTAGGGTCCCTATACCCGTATGATTAAGGCAACTCAACGTGGTAGCCCTTACGGCGAGGCCGTAAGGGCAAAAATGTTGAAAAACGGGGTTGCAAATTTGCAAGCTCGTAATTTCATCCCTACCTGACCTATCTGGCTTAAATCTTGCCAGAAAGTATGGTATATTCTTGGGTTTCTGGGGACAAAATTTCAGCTTGATATCTACTGTAGTACGAAAGTTATAAGGCTGGATCGTTAGGGAGGTCTACGCGAGAAACCCTGTAGTTTAGCGCGGCATTTTTCCCCTGTGTCCAGTTTTACCCCAAACTTCCGTATTTACCAGTGGGTAGATAAGATAGATAACCCCCTCTTTCCACATGATCTAGTCATCAATAAACGTACCTAAATGTGTGACGATTTTTGATAACGTGATCATACCCCCGGGTGATTACGTTTCATCGTCTTTACCTAGTAGGGTCGGGTTAATGTCTGTTCCCACATTATGGAAAGTAAACTTGACTTGACTTGACTTGTCATGTGGAAACAGGGGTTGCTTGCTATCCGTATCTCGTATCTTGCTATCCGTAAAGTAAACTTGACTTGACTTGACTTGTCATGTGGAAACAGGGGTTGCTTGCTATCCGTATCTCCCAGTAAGCATAGCATCCCATTTTCAACTACGCCTTCAACCTTGCATCAAAAATAGATAATGGGGTTTAGGGGAAGAATAGAGCACACAGTGTAAACGAAGGATGCAATCATTGACTCATATTCGAACCATTATAATGGGGGAATCTAAACCACGCCATCCACAACCGTTTACGCGCTACGAGATTGTTCGTATGTGAATGGCGTGGTTTTCCCCATTATGATGGGTTTTACGAAACCAATTGTAATGGGTCGAATATGAGTCAGTGATTGTCTCCATCGTGTACACTGTGTGCTCCATTCTTCCCCTAAGCCCACTTATATATTTTTGCTTACATGATTATGCTCCAGACAATACACCATCAGCTCCGTCAGTATGTACAGTCCCGTTCTTCCAGCCCCGGAGCAACAGTGGACCAAAATCGGCGGACTTTCTGCCCCGCCGAAACCGTTAACACCTCCTCCATTCGTCGTTAACACCTCCCCTTTCGCCTGTCTCTCTCCGCCGCCAGTCAGCGAACTGGAAACCGCGTCGCGAGCAGCGCCCTTCTTCCAACTGCCATGCCCGTTGAGGAGCGAGTTAACCGACGAGGAGGATGAGGAGGCGGGCGGAGTCTGTTGCAGAATGCTGGTTGCTGATTGGCTGTTGGACAGGTCGAGAAGGGAGGAGCGGCTTCCGCCCAGGGAGGGACGACGGGGTTGCTGGTCGCGTCGTTCCTCTTGGTCCAGGTTCTCCAGGTGACGCTTGACGCTGGCGACCTCGTCGAGAAAACCTGAAACATCAAGGATGTGGGTTAACCAAAAAAGGGCTAAAGCAGTGCAACTTGAAACATCAAGGATGTGGGTTGACCCAAAAAATCAAAGCAGTGCAACCTACAAATAGGAGCTGTGTGTGTCAGTCTGTCTTTGTGTGACGCTACACCTATTGTATGTTCGCTCAGTATTGCAGCTACAACGTCCATCCATGGCTCATTCGAAAGCTTACCCTGAGTGCGGCAAGAAGCCCAGGTTCGATTTTTGATCTGATCAGCCAATCGCTCGTAATCGAACGATAATTGATATTTTATACTAAAAGCGCGCATAAAGGTTGCCTACTGCAGTCAGGGTATTTCTTTCTTACCGTTTCAATTACTCCTGAGTAAAAGTAATAAAGTTTCGGAATCAAATTTTTCAAAAGGAGAAACAAAGTGCTGCGAACAGGCTGCTGGTACCTCTAAAGCTCTGCGTACTGCTCGGCACGCCTTCTCTCTCCTTCCAGTCCGTGTACTGCAGATGGTAGAGACTGCGACGCTGACTACTGGGCACGTGTTTGAGCTGCAGAGTGGAGCAGATCACCGATCGCCCCCCGCCGCTTCTTAAAGCTGCAGAGGAGTCGGCGTTGGTCTGCAGCAAGCTCACCTGGATGTCGCCCCAGCGTTGGCGCGATCTCGAGTCGCCCCCTCGCGGCCAGTAGGCGAAACTGCGCTCGCCGCCAGATTTCTCCTGCAAAACAACATGAACAGATGTAGGGTACTATGGGGTAAACCCGGACACCTAAGCTTTTCTGAACTTGCCGCTTCAGCAAATGATGAACATGGTAGCTCATTTGAAAGAGGAGAGTTCAAGGAATCGATTGGTAGAATACTTTGTCTCAATCGGTCCACTGGTTGCTGAGAAATGCAGCTCATAAGCTATAAAAGGTTGGCCGGATTTTCCCCACAGTACCCCATAAATTAGCAGGATGCCATACCTCGCATTTGGTGAGCATGACGAGGATGCGCGATTCCGTTTCCCAGACCATCTGCCAGAAATCCGCCACCGTCTCCTTCATCGGCGCTTGCGTCGCCACGTATTTCACCAGCACATCGCCCAGCGGAACCTGAGGAAAGCACACAAAACATAATGTTGTACAGTCCGCTCTTAGCGGCAAATTGTCGGGTTTCCCCATTGCCCCTCCTAACTGAGAAAAGTAGAGGTTGTGACCCGAATTACCCCTCCCTCAACCAGAATTACCCCGCGCCCGCACTTTCACACTACCCCAGTGAGCCCTATCCAACTACTGACTGATGCCAATCAAATACAATACACAATACCGTATTTACCGACGTGCATAGTCCCTTATGGGAAACCTTTCAATTTTTGTGCGCCTATGCACCGGTAAGTACACTACCTGTATGTTGGAAGCGTTGATATATCCCAGGGGATTCTCCTTGTGTGCGCGCAGCATAATCCGCGTGTCTTCGTACGGCAGGATATTGGGGAATCGGTTGCGCGCCTGGTTCTCCGTCTTCTGCGCCGTCGAAACGCCCGCGGACACGCGTCGTTTAGGAATCTTCTCAAACTCCACCGCCAAAGACTCCTCGGACACTTTGGATTGCATTTCTGACAGCTAAAATAGAAGAAAAGGAAACCCAGCTGATTGAATCAAGTCAAAGCTCATATGGCTCATTCACATTTGAGCCGAAAATTCGCTGGGCGTTGTTATGACTGTCCATGCATAGTATGGCAGCACTACACCGAGCGTACTTGCATACATACGTGCCATTTGGAAAAGTTGCTGCACGGAAATTGCACTATCCTAAAACTGATGGCAGCATAAATTCCCTTTTTCTTTTTGGAGACACTCGCTCATATTCAAATTCAAACGTCGTGCGACCCAAAAGAAAAGCGAAATCAAGCTTTAGGGTACTGTGGGGTAAACCCGGCTATGGGGTAAACCCGACCACCTAGCTCCTTTGAACTGGCTGTTTCAGCAAATGATGAACCATATATAGCTCATTTGAAAGAGGAAAGTTCAAGGAATCGACTGATATCCTACTCGTCTCAATCCGTCCATTGTTTGCCGAGATATGTAGCCCTGAAAGTTTAGGTGGCCGGATTTTCCCATGACCGGGTTTACCCCATAGTACCCTATAATAAAAGAACCATTGATACTGTATCCTTACCCTTTCGTCATTGGACACATTGGAGGCTTCGCGATTATTCTGCAGCAAATCCGGTCGCTCCACAGTGAGGCCGAAATTGTGCAGAGTGGTGGCAATCACTGGACCCTTGCCACCAGATGACTTTTTGTGCAGGCCTGCATTCTCCAACGAAGAGGGTGGAAAGATTTTGGAAGCACCTTGGTCCGCTTCCGGTAGCTAAAATAAGCAAAAAAAACTGTTATTGAAAGCGATATGACAGAAAAGCAAACAGGGTCGACAGGGGTAATTTGGGCTAGGAAAAAAGGGCCACCTACGATGAGGTTTAACAACAAATGCATGGCATAGGCATACTGACCAAAATTTTCTTTTCCTGCCCAAATTACCCCGACCCTCCAACCCAAATTACCACAATCCAACTCTACCACAAACTACCAAATGTGGTCAAAAATGACTGGCACAAATTGATGACCTCACCAGACACCAACAATACCTTAGCCCCAACCTGGTCAGCACTGCATTCATTATTTGGCACAGTTGTACCAGACGTCTGCGTAATGCAGCACAAGCAATTCAGCTTCCTCATAAATTTAGCAGCCAAATGAGAATTCATTTTCAGCCAAACTACGTGGTATATTGCGAGCAGGTAAAACTCACAAAAGTTCTTCCACCCATTCACAGCGAACTTTTGCTCTTCGATTATTGTAAAGTGATGACATGAAAACAATCGAAAAATCAAAGGATCACCGCAAGATCAAGACCGCATTATCCACTAAGTATCCCAAGCCAAGAAAATAATGTCACACTCTTCAAATCGTAAAAACGATCTTTCCAATCTGTCTGAAAAAAATTTGTTCGACAAAACGAATTTTTTTACACTTTCTTCTGGGCGGGTACGGAGGTAATTCGGTCAATTTGTATCTCATCTCAAACAATGCCTTTCCATCGCTCTTTTGCAAAATAATCTTTTTTAGAACCCAGAAAAATGATCAGGCATTTTGCAGATAGATAAAAGAAAATGGCCGCAAGGTCAGTGTATATTTTGCCACCCAATTGTCAATCGCGAGTGTCCAAATTTATGTCACACGCACACACACTTTTGAACGGATCGTAAAAAGAAATTAGCGCTTACTAACACAGAAATAGGTTGTACCTAACCTACATACCTGTACATAGAAAGTTGAGTTTGTCATCATGCAGCAAAAATTTGGGAGCTGCAAATCACTTCAAAACAAACGATAACATTTAGAATCTACTCTTCATTATCATCTTTATAGATCAAGAATTAAGACCAATTTTTGAGAAATCAAGATTGAACGCATAAAAATACAATGAGAACAGATTAAAAAGCCGAATAACGCATGACTGTTCTCATGACTGTGTAATTTTACATGAAATCTCAAACGGATTCATACCTCAAGGTTGAGCCAAAACAACAATTTTTCCACACGCGTTTCACACTTGCTAAAAACATATGAAACACAACCTTTCGGAACAACCCAGGTCCACTGTGCCCAAAAGAAAATACAAATTTCAAGATGGCATATAAATTTCAACATTTCAAGCCTAAAAACAATCTGATTTTCGTACTGGTGGCAATTATTCTCAATTGGAATATTCTGGGTAGGTCCTCGAAATTGAGTATTGTATAGCTCTTCTGGCTCACATGTACTGTATGTGTTGTTCTGTTACACTTTCTTTCTAGTCTTTGGAAAGGAATGCCAACCTTGTGGAAAAGCTAATTTTCCTAGGGATGACCATGATGGACACGAGGCAATGTTTATTATCGGTGGTAATGTGACTGCCCCTAATCAGTGGCCATGGCTTGTTTCGGTCATGCATTCCCGATATTACTCTGAATGGTATAGCAAACTAAGCCATCTCTGTGGAGGAAGCCTAATTCGGATGTCAGATACAGTCCAACAGACTGACATCATCATTTCAGCTCGTCATTGTTATGCTGGGTATGTACTAGTTGAGCAAAATCCCTATCAAGTTAAAGATAGTCAGTATCAAAAATTATTGTCTTGGGTGCTTCAGCAATCCTAGCGAAAAGTTCTTCATCCGTGCTGGTGTCTTTGACACCTGGACAGTGGACAAACTTACAGAACAATATGCTCATGTGAAGAGCATCCATTTTCCAGAGACTAGTGAAAGTGATGCTGCCATCTTAGTGCTGTCCACGCCTATCAGATTCAACACAACTGCAGTGCAACCAGTGTGTCTCCCAGAATCTGAAGCAGATAACCCAGAAGTTGGTGCACTCTGCAATACGGCTGGGTGGGGAGTATTTTATCTGAATCTGGCAGGCAATATTGCAACATACAACCCTCGCAAGACAAGGGACGTGTGGCTACATGTTGGAAACTGCCCCTTCATCAAGCAAAACAAGATATGTGCATTTGGAAAAAAGAACCAGGGTGCTTGTCATGTAAGCACACATGGCACAGTACAGCATATTACATAATGTCAACATTCCAGCCAGATCGTCATACAGAACAGACATTTTTTGCCTTCAGGGAGATTCAGGAGGTCCGCTTCACTGTGAATCAGCAAAGGGACGCTACGTGTTACATGGTCTTGTAGGCGGACACGCATCTACCAAAATAGTGCCATGTGGATATGGCACCACTTTTGAAAGAGTGTCCAGCAATTTGAAATGGATCTGGAAGGTCATCTGTGAGCATAGCATCTTCAGCAGTCAAGCAAAGATGTGCCAAAAAATAGGGGACAATGCATGAAAAAACTTGGATAAAAATCTAATTCGATATGTTGTTAAAATTTGTTTTGTTCGATAATAAAGCATGGCTCAAAACTAAAATACCTTCAAAGATGGACACCAAATGACCATCTTTGGCGGTTTACTGGAAACCTTTCTGCGGCCAGAAACATTCATGCCACAGGAATTCAAAATTTGACTTTTTAGATAAAGCACGGCTCAAAACTAAAATATAGGGTGTATCAGAATTACTCTCCGGATGTTTGTGCTTATAACTCCACAATGGAGCGTCATTTTTCGCTGCGGTCTTTTGCAGCATGTAGCCATCGCTTCAACGTTTGCGCAGGCAAAATTTCAACTTTCTAGGTCGAAAGGAAGCGACTCAAAACAGCTCACAAAGGCTGACCTCAGAAATCGAGGATTTGCCTACTATTTTACCGCAATGGTGAGCATATTCTACCATCTCAAAGGTAATACGTTTTCAAAACATGTCCAATATCCTATACAGGATGCGGCAGAACTAAATCTGCTGCGGTAGTATGGAGAAAAATTGAAAGCTCAGCTGTGGAGTGCTAACTTTGTCCTTAATCCCAGGTTTTGCGCCCATAGTGAAAAAAACGTAAATTTCTGTGTCCGAAAGTTCGAGCCTTCATAACTTCCTTGGAAGAGGGACTACAGGGCTGAAATTTTTCCTGCTCAATTGTAGAAGCCTTAGCGACAAAATACCGTAGTGAAAAATGACGCTTCGTTGTGGAGTTATAAGAACAAACATCCGGAGAGTAAATTCTGATACACCCTGTACTGTACCTTCAAAGATGGACAACAAACGACCATCTTTCGCAGTTTACTGGAAACCTTTCTGCGGCCAGCGACATTCATGCCACAGGAATTCGTATTTGTTTTCTGATTTCCAACTCTCTTTTCACACACTATGTAAGCACGCAACAAGAGCGCATGGGATTAGCCCAGAAAAATTTTACTGGCATTTATTGTTAGAAGCACATGATTCAGCTTGACATGCAGGAACGCCCAGCTTACACAATAATGCTTCCTTCTTCGCAGTATACGCACGGATGAGCGCAACCAGTTATCCATTTCCTTCTTAAAATCCGTTCAGTAGCCACTCTCTAAAAAGTAGTTTGCACTTTTCGCGACAGGGTTGCGATAAGAATTTCGCAGAATTTTACAGCCAGAGAACACACTGTAAATTTACAGCCAGAGAACATACTGTAAATAAAGTTATAAACTGCTGATCTAATTTTAGAGAGTGAAATCATCAATAAAAATAAAAATACCGCGCCACAAAATAGAAAATTCTCACAGCAGCCAAGCTTCACCTGTATGTTAGCAAAGACCTGACAAGCATTAAGCGAGTGGTAGCTCTTTGAGTTGAGCTATCTATTCCAGTTTTAGTTCGCGTCCGTTCGGCTACTATTCAAAGGGAGTAAAGGTGGTCAAGCAAACGCGAGTCTCATGAATCAAAAGTCAATGTCGATGACACCAGGGGGTACAAATGTCAACGCCGATGTCAAATGGAAGAAAAACAGAATTATTTCTCGTTTCCATATTTTTCTCGCGCTGGCTGGAGAATTTATGACACTTAGGGTGGCGAGGCACAAAAAAGTAATCTCTCAGCGTTTTCTTATTCTTTTTGAAACCACGCAATTTAGTAAACTATTGAACACAGTGTCAAAGCAGAGATGGGTGAGGTTACTGTGAATGAGTTTACGTCTAATCCTTTTTTGAACAAAAATGCAACGTCGCGTCGACCGACAAGTAAGTTCAAATTTTCCAGAAACGATGAGTTTCTCAGCGCTCAAAAATCTTGATGAAAAATCTCCTCTAGACTCCCCAAAAAATTTTGATCAAGATCATAACAGGTAACACTAATAGGCCATTCGATCAATTCTCCACGTACCTCAATCTCTCAAAAACGTATCACCAGAACAAAACCTATGCTCGATCAACATCAACAATAGACCGCTCCAAGTTTCACAGTAGTACACTGCACACGTGGTGCGTAAACTCATGGTGACTGACTTCGCTGTATGTACGCGTTGAAACATAGGCACACCACGTCATTAAACTCACCGTGAGTTCAGCTCACGACCATGTGAACATGCGAGAGAAAAAATTCGCGCACATGGGAGCAACTCAAAACGCAAACAAACTCGAATTGTTCAAACTCAAACCGTGAGTTTACTCACCACGTGTGCAAGCACACTAGTGAAAAGAATATATGGGTGGTCTTGCACGGCTACCCCAACTAATTCTAAAAGTATCCACTATCCACTCTTCTCTTCTCTCTCTCATATCTCCTAAAAAATTCAATAGTATCCATCCACTCATGGCCATATACATATGTCCAGGTTGTGGCCATTGTGTCACTTTATTCGCTCAGGTTTTTTCAAGGTAGACCAGAGGAGGTGGGTTTGGAATATTATTATTAAAATTATGATCATGCGAAGCTCTGAAGAGGGATGAAATCCGTGAATGTGTATGCGGTATGCGCATATTCGGACAAGCGACAGTGGTATTCATGATTCTCTTTAAAAATTGCGTCCAAATCACAACTGCTGTTGGCGCTAAAATTTTCATGCTAAAATCTACGAAAAAGGAAAACATAACAACCCCTACAGATTTGATTCACACATATTCAAAAGAGAAACGTGAATACTAAATAATGGCGACAACAAACGAAGCACATCTAAAATGAGTGAGTGAATTGAGTGATACTGGCTATTTTATTGATGCGTCATCAAAGTGCTCATATGCATACCTACCTATCTACACAAGGTGGTAGCACAATGATTGACTGCAGATGACATGTGCCTTGAGCACAAATACTGACCAAACAAAGACTGCCTATGCCTGCTTCAACTAGCACGCTAGGTACAAACACTACAGGCCTACCTTCTTTGAAGCTGGCTGCATTAGCTTTCTATGAAGCTCTTTCCATTCCAAAAATTCCATGACACTCAAGAGACACTCATGCAAGAGACATTTATTCACAGTTTTCAAGTCGTGAAAAATTCAATGGCTCAATTTTACTCAAAAGTGGGGCGGACTTTTCACTCAAGTCACCGTAAAAAAGTAAAGTAAACTGCACAAACTGAACTGAACTTCGAGACACACTCATACACCGATAAATCGGCAACCACCCAAACAGGAAATCAACAGAGTGATAAAAGAGACTTGGAAGGTGGAGCCGTATGTATGCCTTACTCGTTTATATCCCCATCTCAAGAACAGTAAGAAGCTTCTATTCGCAATTTGAGGTTTTCCATGCGATTTCAACCAATTTTTGGGTGGCCAACTCCATTTTTTTCCGATTTTGAAACACAGGTACGTACATAGGTCTCAAACCTCCATAGATAGACACTCATCCATGCATCAATCACTGCTCCAAAATTTGAAGGCTATGAACAAGGCATTACACACAGCGCGAAGAAAGCGGAAACATTCACAACTCTGCCTGGCCGAAAGCAAACGAGCGCAATAACGCGTAAATATGCAACAGAAATCGCATAATGCAAAACAGGACTTTTCTCATTTCGGACAGTTTTCAGGACAGAACCCAGTCCAGTTAGCGAGGCTAAAGAAAAACTAGTGTCGATAAAAAGGCGGACTAAATTCCAACTTCTAATCCGATTAAGGCATTAGAAAATCGAAAATACCACCCTATCTCACCAACCAGCCTGGCTACTGCAAGTAGGTAGGGTACTATGGGGTAAACCCGGCCATGGGGTAAACCATTGCACCTACGCTCCCGTGAACTTGCTGTTTCAGCAATTATGAAACAAATAGCTCATTTGAATGAGCAGAGTTCAAGGAATGGATTGATATACGATTTATCTCAATCGGCCAATTAGTTGCTGAGATATGCTGCCAAAAACTTCGGTGGTCGGATTTTCACATGGCCGGGTTTACCCCACAAGTACCCTACCTATGAACCAAACCACACGTAACACCTCTCACATTCAACCAATGGTCTGACATCAGCAAGTTTTCACAACCACCAATACTACAGCTACCAACCAAGCAGAACTTGAAGGAAATTTGCAAAACAAAACCGGGAAGTCACTATCCAACTGCAACTGAGGTGGCAAATGACACTTCAATTGGTAGCCCCAAGTGTGGACAGCGCAAACTTCGGACAGCGAGCTTTAAACTTTGTGTGCGACAAGCGACAAAGAGTGGATAAATATTTGACCAACACTTTTTTGAGTGCCCACAAACACTTCTCGTAGCAGCGAGCATTAGGAAGGAAAATGTGCAAGAACCATACCCTATTGCTTTGTTCCCAGCACGAAAAAAGCATTCGACTATCATAGTTGTAGGATACAATGGGGTAAATCCGGTAACCGGTAAACCTAAGCTTTTCTGAACTTGCCGCTTCAGGAAATTAAGAACTGGCAATCGATTGGTAGAATACTTGTCTCAATCAGTCGTATTGTTACTGAGATATACTATGTGGCCGGGTTTACCCCACAGTACCCTACCTATTTATCGCTTGACCGAAAATAAGTAGAAAATCGAGGTTGTTGAGTATACCCCCAAAATCGCACGACATTATGCGTTTAGAGCCAATCGACCTATAGTATGACCAGAATTCCTGGGACCCATTGATTTTTTTTCTCGAGAAATACGCGACGTAGAGCACTGCGGTCAAAACTTCCACGGCTAACATTAGCTCGCCTTTCAATAAAAAAATCTGCTTGCGTCTATCTGCTCTCAGTGGCGAGATATCGCCAAAATCCTTCAGTACTGAAATCGGCGTAGACCATTGGGCAATTCTAAACCTCGCAAACGCCCGAAAAATCAAAAGTGGTACAAATATGCATACGTGATGAAATCGATAAAAATGGGCATCGGGCGTAAAGGGTCGTGGGGTGTCGTGGTTTGCGTGGTTTAGCGTCTGCCAAATGGTGACACGATTTCAGTACTGAAGGAATTTGGCGATATCTCGCCAATGAGAGCAGATAGACGCAAGCGGTTTTTTTATTGGAAAGGCGAGCTAAAGTTAGCCGTGGAAGTTTTGACCGCAGTGCTCTACGTCGCGTATTTCTCGAAAAAATCAATGGGTCCCAGGAATTCTGGTCATACTATAGTAATCACGCCAAACTAGGGCTAAAAAAGTATCCGTAAAATTTATGACCACGATTGGTCAATGCCTGATCTAAGCCAATCATTTAGCAGAAAGGTAAAAATGAATAAAAACGACCAAATAATTGATGACCATGATTATTGGTTTCTGGTCAAAGCCAATCAAAGTCAAGCAAGCAAAAACACAGTGTACAGTACATACCGCTATTTTGGGACGACATAAATGGGACAACAACGTACACATATGTCCCAATATGTGCACTTACCAATAACAGATCGAGGTCTCTGCTTGCCCCAAATGTAAGATGTCCCAAAATAGAGGCACACACGAAGGAAAATAAGAAAATATTCACGAGTTGAGTTGTCATTCAGATTCAGCATGGTTTTTGGTGCAGGGTCGACCCTTTCTCCTTTCAGAGCCCCCACCCCACAGTCTGTTTAATCGCCAGCCGAAACATCAACGCCATGAGTTCACCCAGGGACGACGCATCTTTTCGTTCTACTGTGCTATGAGAGCAGCCTGGGTGAACTCGTAGTTTAATGTTTCAGATAACAACTCAACTCGTAAATAATATGCTTCAGTTCTTTTTAAGCCTGTTCTTACCGAATGCCGACAACTGCACTCGTGACAAGACGCCGCCTCATCTGATCCGTCGTTACAGCTGCCGCTTGCATCCAGGAACGTCGTCTGGGTCGCTTCGTCGCTTTTTCCCACCAGCTTCCCGACCGAATTTGCAAGAAAAAGCGACGGCAAATCTTCCCTGGTCGCGTCCAATCTCTTCCCATCTTCCCCTCCTCCAATAGCTTCCAACTGTTCCTGCAGCATGAGCAAATCAGGCGTGCTTTTCCAGCCCGGCCCGTTAACCGCCTGCGACAGGTGTAGGAATCGATCCACCGCCGCTCCAGCCTGTCCCGCCCACAACCTCTGAGCCATCGCCGCGGCAGCCGCTTTCCCTCCATTTTGCATACTAGTAGGCGGCGGTGGTGGTGGTAAAAATTCAGGGTCGCTAAATTTCAGAGCTACAGGCGTGCTGTACAAGGGGCCTTCTCTGCCCAGCAAAACGTAACTGTCTTGCTGCACCAGTGACGCTGTCTTCTTCGTTATCGATTCTTGGTATTCGGCAAGAGACGGCCGGGTTAAGGCAGTCGCATAGTCTGGGGCGGGGTTGTAGGGAGGTGCTTCCTGGTTGTTGTTGTTGTACACGGAAATATGCGGCGTGCTGCGAGATAGAGAGCGATTCAAGCTGACTTGCTGACGTTGGTCGTTATCGGCGTATGAATTCTTGGCATCTTCTGTAACGAGAATAAAGACATTTCTTGTACCGGGAGTACGTAAAGCTGGCTAAAACAATTCATACGCTTGCACAAGTTATGTACGCTTGACTGATAATGGTCGTGCGTACGTATGTACATATCCACCCTAAGCCTAAGTGCTGTGTTATAACAGTGCAACATACACCATCAAGAACAGATGTATGTACTACACTTACCGAAAACGATATCGTATTCATTCCTGGTATGTTGTTGCACAGCTTCTTGCACTCTTGTGTGGGATGGAGGGGGAGGTACCGTCATCATGTCTCCAGTGACGATCACATTGGTGCGACCGTTATTCGCCTCTTGAACTGTTGAATACAGCTGAAAAGCGTAGCAAACAAATGTATGTGTGTACCATACGGTTCTGTGGGGTAAACCCGGCCAAGGGGGTAAATCCGGCTCTTGCTGTTTCAGCAAATGATGAGCCGAATAGCTCATTTGAAAAAGGAGCAGTTCAAGGAATCGATTGATATCTGTCACAATCGGTCCATTGGTTTCTGAGATATGCAGCCTTGAATAATAGGTGGCCGGATTGAGTTTCCCATGGTCGGGTTTACCCCACAGTACCCTGCACATATCTGCAATGCATACGTACACTGTACTGGGGATTGGGGAAAAATAAAAGTTTAGTAACGGCTTACATACCTTTGAATCCGAATTCTGTTGTTGAATCACTGCGTACGCGTCGCTATTGTTGTGACCATTGAGATCTTTGGCTGTAGTGTGGTAAACTGGCATTTCCAAAGCACCATGCATATCGTCGTGCCTTCCGTTCACGATCTGACTAAAACACAAAGGCGCTCATTTTCATATATCACATAGGGTCAAAAGCGGTCAAGGGGGTAAGTAAAGCGGACGTGAGGAGGAAGACTTCACCGCTCACCACGCCTCTAGCGGTTTAAATGCGAAACACTATTCTTATTTTCCAGCAGTGTTGCACAAGGAAGGAAAAGAAGGGAAGGGAGGCGGGAGGTGGGGCCTTCCTAAGAAGGCCTCTCTAGGAGTACATGGCCTTGCGTAGTACGTGCTCTAGGCGTTCGTGTAGCATCTTTGTCGCTTCGTCGCTTCTTTTTTATTGCTTCCGCGCTGGTCGTCAGGTGGCGTGGTGAGCGGTGAAGTAGCTTCCTCCTCACGTCCGCTTTGGCGCAAAAGACCAAATTACCGGGTTGTCAGAGACTCTGTGGCATGTCTTCACATCTTACATACAGTAATTTTTCGCCTCTGGCAGCTGAATTTTGGGGCGCAAAAAGAAAACGTGACGGATCTCAAGTCGTGTTGAGTAAAATAGATCACACATGCGGATTTCCGTCCGTGCTTCGTGTACTCCTATTACTGCAGTACATGCAAAAGTCATTGAAATTTGAAATTACGCAACTCGACTTTGAGTCCTATAGCAAACTCTCTCTTCTGGGCAACTGAACAGGGAAATATTGGAAAAAACTTGCCTGTTTTGTAGCACTGCGGCTTGGGTTGAGCTCAGAAATCCCTTGAAGAACGCCAACTGCTGGTTGCATACGTACGCTGCGTACTTTGCAGACTCATAATCTTCCTGCAAGCAAATATTACAGAAATATTGTGCAAAACGTCATGGTGAGAGGTAGGGTACTGTGGGGCAAACCCGGCCATGGGGTAAACCCGGCCACCTTAGCTCTATTGAACTTGCTGTTTCAGCAAATAATTGGTTGCTGAGATATGCAGCCCTGAAACTTAGGTGGCCGGAATTTGCCCATGGCCAGATTTACCCCATAGTACCCTACTCAACAGTGCTACCGTCTCTATTTTCTATTGCCCAACCCATAAACTTGCAAGGCTACACCTACAACTTACCATCTGGAAACGCACAGCTCTCCGTTCGGCAAAATTGATAACGAACGTCCGCTTGTGAGATGTGATCCTTGACAATTCTTCCCATCTGAAAAAAGGAGAAATTCTCATAAAAGACACAGGATGCTAATACAAAGAATTCATAAGATTTTCTTGTCAATCTACTGCTACTGTGTACTGCTACTGCAAATGAGTACTGCTACATACTGGGTGTACTGCTACTGTGCAAATGGTCGATACAGGTAGGCCTATCACAAAATGTATGCAGCATCCTTGTCTTACCTACCTGTATTTGATGGGAACTCCTTGCACATTACGCTTGACGATAATTCCATCGATGCAATAGCCGACAAATGCATCATTCAGCTCCTCGTCCTAAAAATACACAAAGTGCACGTTAAAGCATGCATGCACATTCGCCCACTTATCAATAGTCCATGTCTCAATCGGTCGTTCATTGACTTCTGAGATATGCAGGAGTGAATCTTAGGTGACCGGATTTTCCCAAGGCTGGGTTAACCCGCAACACCCTACTACTGTACTGTATTTTACCAACCGGCGTTCGTACCTTGCCCTGAAAGTAGTCTTCGCCATATCCTTCGCACTGTCTCGTTTCCGCAATGTACAGCAGCTCCGCTTGGGCGGGTGGCAAGCCTCGCAAACTCTTGTGCCCCAGCACCACCTGACGTATGAGCTCCTCCAAAATCTGGGCGCTTCGCGTCATGTGCTGCAAGGAAGCAAATGTACGAGATTATGCATTCCTGATAAATAATAAACATACATCTTCTTGGGGTTCATAATAGGTACAGTATACAAAACAATAAATAATTGGGCTGGATTAAAAATCAAACTCAGACAAAAGGTCAGGTACGCACTCAGGATTCCCCTGGGTCCGTCTTTACCCCACAGTACCCTGCGTCGTGTGTGCATGCAATTGATAGCGATGGATCAGTTGATCGCCATAGACCAACCACATTGCGACAACGTAACTGATCCATCCACATATTACAAATGTAGAACACATACCTTTGGAACAAGGGTAAACTGACGTAAAGTGGAGACGGTATGCACATTTTCATCGTGATCACCAAGTTCCACTGAAACAAAATCAACAAAAACCATATCAAACAATTCAAACAAAACGTGCCATATGACGATCGCTACCATACGTACGCAAGAAACACAGTAATTTGCATATTTTACAGTTGAAACATTATGTACGCAACTCATGCTGCGTTCACCATACGTCCGTAGTTGTACATCCGTAGGTATCTAAGAGTACGGTCGTTTGCGGTGCCATGTACTCCTAGATACGTCAGACCTACGGACGTATGGTGAACGCGGCATCAAACGTGACACACACGAACCTTGAAGACTGTAACTTGCCAGCAAAATCGCTTTTTCAGGAGTTACTAGCAACCTGCCTTCGATGATATCAGTTCTCATTTGCAGAAAGTAGTAGTATCTAAAACAAAAAACATAGTTAGGCCTACAAATAATACTACTCCAAAACCGCAACATGACCTAAAATATTGCATCGCGATGGCCAATGTCAAGCGTAATTGTGCCCCTTTGCAAGCATTTTGAAAGTTTTAACGCTCACCTATCGAAAACCCAAACCAACGTTTGTGGTTAGGCCTAAACCTAAAGCTCAGCCTCCCTCTAAATCTATTGGCAGTACCAAGACACCTCACCCAATCCAGTCACCATTGTGGATTGTACTCCTGTTGAAAGATAGTAGAGCTTGCACCGAGAATTTTGAGTGAAGGATTTCTCAAGACATCTCTCCCTCCCTCTCTCTTCCTTCTCAAGTGCGCAACTCAAATACCCACCCATTCATTGTGCATCGTAGACTGGCTGTCAATGCAAAGTGAAGGCAGACTACACAAACGCGAGGGCGCAAACTTTGTCCTCAGGTCTAAACCCCATCCCACCCCCTGTGATGTGCAATGTCCCCTGTCTCATCAAAGTCAAACACAGGAGTAGTCCTTTAGGCATAGACAATGGTACTAGACAAGGGTGAAAAACAGCTTTCTTTCTTTCTTGGCTGTTTGAAGCAAGGCCTTGAGATATGACTGAAAACCATAAACCTGTGAGTTCGATGTTTCACGGTAAACTACAGCACAATTTCCCATCCTTGGTCGTCACACATTTTAAACCATCTCGCTTTATTCGTAATTTTCTCACATGACATGGTAGCGTATGTATCGAGGTAGCCCTTTGTCTGCGACTAACAATCCAGACAAAATCAAGCCCAAGCCAACGCCCTTCAATGCACATGGGAATAGATAATTACTACCCTCAGCAATACCGGAAAGTGGAAACCTCCCCCCTCCCTTTACCTCTCAATATTCAAAAACCTTCACTTCACGTCCCCTTTCCATCACAAAAATTGCACCTCAATTCTCAAAACGTTAGTACTACAGAACGGCGGTTGGAAAAAGGAAAGAGAGGTTTTGCCCAGCGGTGAGATTTTCAGCCACTTTTCACTCAAAAGGGCCGCCCGTAGGAAAGGAAAAGGGGAAAAAAGAAATTGAAAATCGGACGCCCGGTAAAATGGCAAAAGGGCAGTCAAAGAGATGATGGTGGTTTGGGTTTACACGTTGTGTGTACAAAGAGGTAGGGTAATATGGGGTAAACCCGAACACCTAAGCTTTTCTGTACTTGCCGCTTTAGCAAATGATGAACATGGTAGCTCATTTGAAAGAGCAGAGTTCAAGGAAACGATTGGTAGAATATTTGCCTCAAGCGGTCGTATAGTTGCTTAGATTCACTAGGTGTCCGAGTTTACCCCCGTGTCCGGGTTTACCCCAGTACCCTACGCGCATAAACTGAAAGTAAAAACGTAGACTGCCCTTTTGTACGGCATGCCCCCTTTTGCTTTCAGGAGCGATAGACATCTGTAGACTGCAGTAAAAATCAGAGCAGAAGTTTAGATTTATTTTGGAAATTATCTGCAAATATCTCCATTTACGCTACGCTACGCACGTCCCAGTAAGAGCTCAAATTGGGATTGCTTTTGGTTTGGCCAGAAAACTGTGTACACACGCCAAAACTTGTGTGCAATCTACACAGTAGAGGCTACGTTGACGTGCAAATAAAGAAAAGTGAACATACGAAACTGCTCATCAGGTAGCCCTTTTCGCTAGCCCTTTTCGCTAACGTTTGGGTGGTTTGGTCACAGAACAGCAAGAGTGCATAAAACAAAGGTGCAGCCAAAGCACTCTCGTCGGTATTTTTGTCGACACAAACAAGCATTTTGCTCAAATTATGCACTCTTGCTGACGAGCGTCTTAGCTAGTGACATACGAAACATATTCACCACTTGAGTTATCACAGCGGGTGGTCGCAAGGTGGACCCGGGTCATGAGTAGCTGAAACATCATGGTCTCAAGTTCACCCAGAGATTATGAATTATTTCGTTGTCTTGTGGTCAAAGTAGCTTTGAGTGAGCCCGTGACTTTGATATTTCGGCCGGTCATGACACATTGGGCTATTTTGCGATCACCCATGACTTAGAATATTTAGAATACTTAGAAGTACCCAGTCCCAGAACTGTGGGGTAAACCCGGACACGGGGTTTAAACCAGACACCATCTCAGCAACCATACGACCGATTGAGACAAGTATTCTACCAATCGATTCCTTGAACTCTCCTCTTTCAAATGAGCTACCATAATCAATCATCATTTGCTGAAGCGGCAAGTTCGCACAAAGCTTGTGTCCGGGTGTACCCCACAGCACCCTACCTCGTAGCTTCATCCGTGAGCAAGGCAGCGCTGGGCGCGTGAAAGAGGACTAGGAACTGCAGACGAGGCTCCTGTTTGGCCTGATGCTTGTCCAGTTGACGCCTCAGGGGTCGATCCAGCTCCACCCAGCGATAGTACTGCGCCCGACACAGATAGCGCAGACCGAAGTAGACGGGCTGAAACATCAAGCATACAAGTTTACCCAAATAGGCTATGTATACACAGCATCGAGTGGTATAGAAAACACAGTATATATCAGGGAGTTGGTTGGGGTAAAATCGGAAGTTAGTGGTTTGGGCCAGATAGCCCCTGTCACAACCGAAAAGATGTGCAGTTGGAAATTGGACGTGTTCTGCAAACTGCGAGACCAAAAATTACGGTAAACTTTCTCCATTCATCATGCCGCGTTCACAAGACGTTCGCACGTCTGTACAGACTCTATGGAAGCACATCGGACGTACGTCTTGTGAACGCGGCATCAGCCTTCCTTTTCCTGACCTGATTACCATAACTAATATTGGTCTCACACATAGGGTTCGATCCCGCGACCGTTCTCCCTCCAGCCGCCCACTCTACCCCTGCGCCACGGGCACTCCCCGCCTCACCTGTCTAATCTCCAGCTTTTGACACACGTAGTCCAGACAGTCGCGTCCCGTATTGTCCGCAGACAGCGTGCATTGGACGGGCGGCGGGACTCCCTGTCCTCCCTGTTGCTCCATAAGTTGCACAGAAAGCACGTAGAGATCCTTGGATAGTTCGTAGCACCCTCTTCGCTTGCCTAGCTTTAGGTTGATTAGCGGCATGTTCAAAGAGAACAGTTAGCTAACGAACAGGCACAGTATTGGCAGTGTGATATGATGGAAGTTTAGGCACCAAAAGACTGGGCAGGGTTGTGGGTAGGCACCATTCAATGTTGCTTCACATTATTGCTGAAACAAAGCAAATGCAAATGTTTACTTGATAAAACAAAATTTGGCAAATTATTTTTTGCATTCTTTGCAAAAATGCGCGAATCAAAATAATAGCACGGTAACAAACAGGAAGCGCGCCAAAAAGAAAACTTCACGTTCACAACAGCTGTTACTCTTGCTAAAGTCAGTGCGTCCACACAACAGGATAGCGCGAAGTATGTACGCCCAAATGACCTGCGCACATATAAGTGCCTAGGTGTGTGTCTGTGTGTACAATAAAAGTACGGGAGCCCTGCAAAAGCAGAGTCAGTATTTACACTTCTGTCCGGTTGAGGTTTGTAGTAGCAGGGTAGTGTGGGGTGACGCCGGACAAACATTCCGGACTGTTTGGCGTACCCAAACGCTGCGCAACATATTTACATACAACGCAAATACATGCATGGTGGACACATGAACGTATCCATGGAAACGCAAAGTAACGCAAATACGTGGTAAGATGGTAAGATGATAAGATGGTAAGATGGTTATATCGTGGTATGCATGGACAGCCATCGTACGTACGCCGAGCACATGTCCGAGTTTACCCCAGAGTACCCTACATAATATTGGATCTTCGCAGTCAGCATAGAAGGAGCAAACTCATGTAAACAGGCGCCTAAGTGTCAAGTGGTCAAAAGCAAAGAAAACTCTCTCCCCTCCCACACACATAAAATATGCACCCAGATTGTTGTGGACAAGGGTCACTTTTCCACTCTACCCACCCAGACGTCGGCACGGTTATCAGGGTGGGTAATGTTGGGGTTACGGGGTCAGACACATACCCCAAGGTCAGATTAGAATTTTTGGGGGAACTGTCTGGGTTATCATTTTCTCAAAATCTGGGGCTGCTTAGCTTTACCCCAAGGAGTGATTGGGGGGGGGGGGGGGGCGTGCTAGACATACCCTCAAGTGACCCCAGGCCGATGTCTACCTGTACCTACCCTACACGCAGACGGCAAATTCACATAGAAAGTACAGGAGGGTGTAGTATGACTTCTTTCACTGACCACCAATCTCAAAATGTGCACAAAACGTACGTGTGTAAGCAACCAGCTGAAAATTTTTGCCTTACTGACCATCAGCTATCAAACCTTTAGGCTACTCACACTTTCAAAGTAGAAAATAGCGAGAAGTTGAAGCAGAGACAAAGAGAACGAATAATAAATAAGACAAACATACAGGTGTCGCCTCGTCACTCAAGGCATAGTGAGATTAGAATGCAATCGGAAAATCTTGAAAAATGTTTCCATCGAAATTTTCAGGGCGTGTAAACTTGAGACGCCCAAAAAAAAGGTGGAGCCATCCAAGAAAATGAAAAATCTTTCAATTCTGCAGCCGCGTCACCGAACATATTTTACACATCAAGATGCCAGTCAGTCGAGTAAAAGACAAATGTCCCTACGATATGTAATAACGTACACTAGCCGGCAGAGAAGTACGTAGTCTATTTCCCTACCTATTCTTAAATAGTAGAAAGGATAGAACTTCAACTTCAACCTTCTTTTCGCAGCAAAGAAAACACTTGTCAGGATGGAAAAGTGACAATTACTTTCTTGCAATGCGCACTTGTATATATAATTTGCACGGAAGAAGGACAAGAACGAAACACGTCTAAATCTCTCTCTCTCTTGAAATCATCGTCTTTCAAAGGAATAATTTTTCCAGACAATTTTCGCGTCCAAGTTCGCATCTCGCATGCACAATAGGAAACCGCCAAACCAAGAAACGCACGAGACAACAACAACAACACGCAATGCAAACGATAGAAAAGAAAGAGTGTTGGCGCGTTCACCAGACGTCCGTACGGACGTACGTCCGACGTATCTACATACATGAACCATGTACTCCTAGATCGTCCGACGTATTTAGGAGTACACGATTTATGTATGTAGATACGTCGGACGTACGTCCGTACGGACGTCTGGTGAACGCGCCATGTGTGTAGGCATGTGCGTGCACTTTAGACCGAATGACGCCAGTGTTGCCAGATGCCCAGAGTGCAATAGTGCTAACGGGTCTGAGCTTAGTGCCAGCTCAAAAAGTGTTGACCGGGGGGGGGGGGGGGGGGGGGGGGTAGGCTATCGAGCAGTGCAACAAAACCGCAGCATACACTCACTACGGCTTTTACTTACTTCTCTTCTCATGGCGCGTTCACCAGACGTCCGTATGTCCGTAGGTCCATCGTCAACTCATATAGTTCTGCCATCCGTCCATTCGTCAATGCATATGGGTTGACGAACGGATGGGCGGACATACGGACGTCTGGTGAACGCGCCATCACCCACCCCAACGGCCTTTCCTCTTCAGGAATGATATCAAGCACATCACACACACAAATTTCCTTCTATCTCTTCCTCCTCGATTCCTTCTTTGACATCCCTGTACGTGTCAGCATTGAAAAGCTCAAACATTCGACTCGAAGGTTCAAAACTATGGCAGTAGCTTCCACCCACACGCAACCAATTTCGTACTCTCATGAGCTGCATTTGAGCATTCCAACGCATTTCCGCCTCAAAATTGTACCACACATTGGTGTCAGAAAAAAATTTATTCCCTTCCCACCGTACCCCCAAATAGTGCCAGAATAGTGCTAAAAGTGCCAGACCAAATTTTGAGAGCTAGATGGGGGTCCAATAGTGCCAGGGTTAGCACTATAGTGCCAGACCTGGCAACACTGAATGACGCGCCTCATAATGTTTATGTCATGTACACCTAAGCACATGCATTTTAGAAGTTCATGAAAAAGCAGCAGAACGAAATGTTTTTGAAAATGTAGCAAGATATGCAATCAGCGCAACGTTTTCTATATTAGCAAGGGAGGCTTGCACGGGTGCAAGAAATGCTTGCATGGGTGCAAGCAAGGGAGGCCTGCACTGGTGGAAGGGAGGCACCCTTCTACCCTTGCACCCATGCAAGCCTCCCTTGCACCCGTGCAAGCCTCCCTTGCACCCATGCAAGCCTCCCTTACACCCGTGCAAGCCTCCCTTGCACGCACCCGTGCAAGCCTCCCTTGCACCCAAGCAAGCATCCCTTGCACCCATGCAAATGCAAGCATCCATTGCACCCATGCAAAGCATCCCTTGCACCCATGCAAGCAGTGGCCATGGCATTTTTTTGTTTGAAGTTGATTATGGCTTTAAAACAATCTAATCTTCAATACATGACATGTACAATCTATCTCGTATTCCGCTCATGCGAAGGGGCTTGTTTTTGGTGTTGACCATTCTCGATGATTATTATTTTATTTAGGAGTACACTACATACGTAGGGTGTAGGTTCTATCTGTAATCTCATAATTTGTTTTGTTCATGCTAGCTGGGCATCGTTACACAACACAGTATAGCGATAGCCTACTAGCTGACCATTTTTAATTAGTTGTTGTGAAAATGTACTAAATGACTGATTCAATTCAAATGCAATAATTAAATTAGCAATGGGCAGCGTGCTGGTGCCCTAGCAGTACGTACATGTACAGGGTGTTTCATAATATAATCTCCGGATGTTTGTGTCTCTATCTCCTCACCGGAGTGTCAAATTCGAATGCGGTTTTTTGCGTTGAATAGCCAAGGCTTCAACGTTGATGCAGCCAAAATTTCAGCTTTCTAGGCCAACAGGAAGCGGCTCAAACAGCTCGATTTGCAAAGCGTCAATTTTCACACATTTTTGCAGGCGGCCAGGTACAGATCGGCTCCGGTTTTTCTCTCCCCAGTTTACCTAACCCAGTTCTCTCCTTAGTTTTCCTTCCGCAGTATTCCCTTCCCCAGTTTTTATCTGGAGCACAAGTTTCGGTAGAGTTTTCCATCTCCATGCCACTTCTTATGCAGATTCGAACTTAGCAAACACTGTTACAGCCAAAATTCGGTCATCCAAGCTTTTCCTTGGGACGCTGATGCCATGGTGATCAAACTGAAGTCTGTCTTCGACAAGACTGCTCAAAAATGCATAAAAGTTAGCGTGGAATGGTGAACAGACTTGAAAGAGCGAGAAAAAAGCGAAAATGCAAATCCGTTGCCCCGCCTCAGTGCCCTGCCTCCGTTTTGCGCCAAAAAAGCGCCGCAACTTTGACCGCTTACAGCGCCATGACAATGCAACCTAGGAAGCTAAAATTTTGGCTGCATCAGCGTTGAAGCCTTGGCTATTCAACGCAAAAAACCGCATTCGAATATGACACCCTGTTGTGGAGATAGAGACACAAACATCCGGAGAGTATATTATGAAACACCCTGTACATTACGTACATACATACATAGATACAACAGGCAGCAGCTTGTTTGGTCTTTGGTGGTTGTACGCGTACGGTACTGCAGTAGTACATTATGTACATACGTACGTAGTACGTAGGTATAAACTAAAGGTAGGCAGTACGTGTACATATTTTTGCGTAAATAATGTGTAAACTTTAATGAGCAATATTGACGTGTCGTAACGTTACGTACGAAACTTATTTGATTGTCCCCGTCAGCAGCAGATGATTTATTGAGCTTCGCCGGGTGACACAAGCAGAAACAGACCGACAGTTGTCTATCTCTCACTCACACCCACTCAGTCAGACACCTCGGTCCTGTTTTAGAAGCTAGACAAACGGCCTCTACCATACAAACATAAAGTGTAGTAAATTCGATTCGACCGTATGTACACAGTATGTGGTAATATGTGGAGTGGTACTGGCGTAAATCAGTGGTAATTCGATGGTACGCCCTAAATGGTGGAAAATGGTGGTAAATCAGTCGTCTTCGGTGGTCCGAATCGGTGTGATCCGCTACCCTCCGTTCGTGATGAACTGTTGGCCAGCGATGAGACGCAGCTGTACCTCTCCAGGGATCGCCATCGAAATGCTGATGGGCTTGTGCGAATTCCTCGGGCTCAACTGCAGTCTCACGCCAGTTAATCACTTTCTGTTCGGCGATAACCTGGGAGGACAATGGCGAGGCATGATACGACAGGTATGTAACTGAATGATTCTTGCTGGCCGGTAGTGTTCATAGTGAAGCTATTGAATTACGATGGGTCAGATGGATCAGAGTGAATGTCGATGGTGAAACAGGTACCTATGTATGTATGTACTGTACATGTATACGTAGTTGTAGGGTGTATAGATAGGGTGTAGTTGTAGACTTACTCTCTCATCCTAATTTGCGATAGAGCTACCGCCAACCAATTGGCGATTAGCGAGCGACGCCAAAAATTTGCGACAATTGCGTGCTCTCCGCCAATTTTTTGCGCTGAGATAAGTTTTGTCGCCAATATTTTTGAAAAATTCAAATTTTCAAAATAAACAAACGAGAAAAAGAAAGCGGAAGTCTTGTACATTGTAGTTTCGAAATTTTTATTCATCTCAACATGTCTAGGACAGAACCAATGAAGGAGGAATTATATTGAAGGAAATCTCGATTGAAAAATCAAAGGATCCGTGTTTCGTCGTTTCTTATTTCTCAGGTAGGATAAGTTGTCGGCCTGCATAGTGTACGTACCTTGTCAGTACTTAATATGTATTCAATCCCTTTCCTGAAAATTAGTATGTAGTAGTTGTGAGCAATCGAACCCGAACCAGCTCAATATTTTACAACTTTCTTTTAGGGTTTTGACCACTTCAAATCTCTGAATGGATGATACCTTTCTTCTCAAGTTGAAATGACCCAACCGTTTGAAACTACGTATGGGTAGCGGTACTTATCTGATGGAACTCAGGAGGTGGACAGGAAAGAAGCCGTCAAGACAGAAGACGGCAAGCAATATTAGCCTGCTAAAGACCCGATTCTTCGTTTCCTATAGTGTACAATATGGGACCATAAGGAACAAGTGGGGTATGAACATGTAGCTTATGTATCTTTCTGTATAAACTTTAGCTGTCTGATATGCTATTTGAGACGATTCCTGTTGTGCGATGTAACTGATTTCCGTCATTCCAGCTTATCTAATGTATGTGCATGCGCAATAATACCAATATTATGTAATAAATGAATAAACGTATCGCAAAATATTCGCGTCGTGTCTCATGCATCGCAAAAATTTGGCGACAAACTGCTGAAGCAAGAGTAGAACATAATACCGCAAAATATTGGCGATAGCATCGCCAAATGAGCGCAGTGTCCAAAATTCGCAAAAGCATTTGGCGATAAAACTCGCCAAATATTGGCGTTTTATCGCACATTTAGTTGAGAGAGTAGACTATCTATCTATCTAATCTAGTCTACATAAATCTATTGTACTTGTGACACGTATTGTACAGTACAACAATATTTTTCTGAACCGTCACTGAGGAAACACATTGTTCAGCCATCCATAAATTGCGGAGTCAAATTCAAAGCATTGAACATTTTGGAATGTATCAGAAATTAGACACAATGCCAAAAAAGGCTAAGCCTACAACTGGAATTTTGGCACTTTATTCACAGATTATGGACGGAGAATTCGATCTGTCGATGCCTCTGTTTTCTCCGACGCCGGAGCGGCTGAAAGTCGTGGACTTCACCAGTCCCCTGCACACGGTGGATCTGTACGCGGTGACGCGCGCTCCGGCAGCCGACTCCTTCGTCGCCAACTTCATCTTCGGCTACGACATGCGGGCCTGGCTCATGGTCTTCGCCGCCATCGGTTTAGGCAGGGGGACGTTTCATAAATTACGTCCAAAGGAGGGAGACTACTGGTGTTTTTTTTAGCATTATCATACATGCAGTACAGTAGTAATTCCCTTGCGGCCATTTTTATTTCTCATCGGAGACATGGAGTAGTGTAAAGTTTGGTGTATAATAACCCGATATCAAAAATAACCCGAGCAAATTGGTCACTTTGAATTTTAGTATTTTGTATAAGCCGATATTCACCACGTGCCAAATGCGTCAAAAAGCTGTCATACTCTGAAATAAGCAAGTTTGGTATATATTATATACCCCAATATTTTGTATAACCGCCGCCCGATATCGAGTATAGCCTACCCCGAGCAAATTGATGGATTTTGTTTGTATGTATAACCCGATCGGGTAAAACACCAAACTTTACAGTAATCATAAGCATTTTTAAATTTTTCAAATTTTCGGTATATCCCCTTCTCATAACGTAATATATGAAACCTCCCCTTCATTCGGTCTTCTGTCCACCGTTTACAGCGTAATCCTCACCCCCAAGCTGAAGTGTCCGAGGGCCAAATTTCGCTACATGCTGCACCAAACTTTCGACGCTGCTGTGCTCTTCATGTACCAGGGTGCAGCAGTGCCCAAGATCAGCGTTTCCCACTGCATCCTCTTCGGAGTTTGGAGCCTGTGCTGCGTGGCGTTAGCAGGCGTTTACGCGGGAAGCGTCAGAAACTTCCATCGCCCCTGCGAATTTGCATTGTCGCAGGAACGTGACATGAGCGTTGTGTGAAAGAGGTCGAGGTCTACTAATCGGGTCTTCCTATGTACGTCGGGGAACCGTGCGCCGTCTTAACACGCGTGAAAATTGCCTGCCGCGACTGCACTAGTGTATGTCGCGACAGCACCAGTGCATGAAGCGAGCAACACGCGTGCCGTCGCGACTTGCACGCAAGTCATTTACGAACACAAATTCAAGGACTCCTTGACAAATTTTGCCTGAAAAGAAAAGAAAAGGAAAGGAAAGGAAAAATGAGAAATGCATGGAAATGCAAGAAAGAGACAGGGGCCTATGCATTCAAGCAAAACGATTCCAAAGCAAAAGCACGGTTGTTGCCAAAGTTTCTGCAAGAAACGCGGCTGCATAGATAGGACCTATGTTTTGGGTAGCAATGTGAAGGAACATTAGAGTTCAGCAAATCAAGGGGGCCTAAACTGAATAGTACATAATGCGTTTTGTTCTTCTCTATGTTTTAGGTCAACAGAGTCTGCAGAGAATTCCAAACTGGTGCAAGAGTTTTTCGCGTCAATTGCACAGATATGTCCATGCAATTTTATGCTATTTTGTGCGCAAAGTTTATGCATGACTTCAGAAAACTCCGCATTCTCTTAGTGGACAGACTATAGAAAATCTCCTATTCTTTAAAATCTGAAGGGCCCTGATAATCCTTGCTGGGCCTGAATGAATAACTGCTGGCTATTTTACGCGAAAATTTTGTGCACGACTTCAGAAATCTCCGCATTCTCTCAGTAGTAGACGAACTATAGCAGCTAGGCCCTGAAAATCCTTGGTAGGCCCGAATGAACAACTCCTGGCTGAGCACTGACACGTCAATAAATGTTCTGAAAAGGAAAAAGAATGAAGGAACATTTTTGTGCCCACATTTTCCGGCGGATTCTTCCCCCTTTTGCCTTTCCTGCCTATTGCCCTTTGCCATTTCCTGTCTGCTGTCCATTTTTTCCTTTAGCATTTTGTTTTGTCGCATAACATAAGCGGCGCGTCGCGGCTCCACTCAAGTAGGACGCGACGTGCACGAGTGAAGGACGCGACTGACACTAGTGCTGTCGCGACTTACACGCGTACTGCCGGGAGCGCACGCGTGTTCAGACGGCACACGTTTCCCGGACTGTACATTACTGTAATATCTTTTTTATAGCTTCACTCCTCTTTATTCGGCTTTTTACCCTTTCGCCCCCTAATTTTAGCGACGAAGTTTCTGACACTTTCCGCATTCCAGCCATCTTGTAGCCGCCATGTTGAAATCGCCCGGCCTACCCATCACGAGCGATCCATTAACGGGAGCGGCGTGTGTTCACAGGAAGGAATGCGGCTTTATCACCGATTCCGCCTCGAGCAAAATGTTCGAAGCAATGGCGAAGGCAGAGGAAGGATTCTACTACGAGATGCGTCTCGCGCTGCTGCGAAATCCACCAATCATCGAACCGAACCCGACGAAAGCCATGCAAACGATTTTGCGTAATCGTACCATGTTTTACAGTCCTGTTCTCAAAAGTGGTGCTTCCGTTTTTCGTTTAATTACCACAGAGGAAGAGCTGAGCTGCTGACCGCATCCACGGCAATAACCACGTGCTTCAAACAGTAGTTCCTTTACAGATAGATAAACGACAATTTTTCGGAAGAAAGTTGCCTCTTGTGGTTTTGCTGCGCAAAAAAACAATTATTATTTGCAATAAAATTATCAAAATCGAGGCAACTGAACTGGGTGTCTGAAGGTCAGACGTCAGCTTAGCACAAAACAAAGGTTGACAAATGATGACCAAGGTTGACAAATTTTGACAAAGGTTGACAAATGTTGACAAAGGTTGACAGACGTTGTCCATGAACTTTCGAGAATCGGACTGTACGTGAAACTGTCTAGCGAAGTGGCTTTGTCATTGGAGGTAAGACAGTTTCCCGGCTGTCAACTGGCGTTCATCAAAAGTCAAGATTTCTTCGACTACCTTTCCATCCCAGTACGAAAAGAAAGCAATCTCACTGCTCGAATCAATCGAGGAATCACGGCGTTGCAACAAAGCGGTGTCGTCGCCATGATTGGGGGGCTGGTTCATAAATGCCGTCAGAGCTAATGGGGCAGAATGGTGGGTGATTGATCTGCATTTTGTGCCTTTATAGGAAGCTGTTATTTTGATAGCCAGGTCTATATGAAATTACAATACAAAATACACAGTACAGTACACAATACAGACAGTAAAATACAGACAGTACAATACAGACAGACAGTAAAATACACAATACAGACAGTAATGTTCGTAGAGCCAAGATCCCAAGAATCATGGGAATATTTTTAGGTCTTTTAGCCAGGACACTCTGTAGGAGTCCTAGGTAAACTCCTTGTGATATCCGCTTTTTCATGGCCAGACAGGCGTTTAACCACATGGGGGAAAAGGGGTCTGCCACTTTGGCCTTAAACGATGTGTCTTTGGCGTAATTTATGAACCTGCCCCCCTTCATTCTCAACAAATACACCGGGAATTTCGTGCGTTTGGAGCAGAGCACTTGTCGACTCAATCGGATTCACTCCAGAGCCATGGGTCTGGGTGTGTTCAGTGGGCTGTTTCTGGTCCTGTTCATAGGCATCGGCGGTGGCGTTTCAGCTTTCCTGGTGGAAGGTGCCTACTTGCACCTACTGGCTGGCTGTCATCGCTTTGTTTGGTGGAAGAAGGGACGCGCGATGTCCGAAAGAGATAACCCAGTATTTGTGCACAAATGGCGACGCCATTACCAACATTAGTATTTTCTGAAAAATATTGTGCTTTCATCAGTACAGTAGTAAAATGTAAAATGCTTCACCCGTGTGTGTTGTGTACTAGTTACTTATAGTCTGGCCAATAGCAGTTGGCACTTGGACTCAAGGCGAGTTGCGTAGTTTGCATGTACTTCTGCTAAATAGGAGTACACGAAGCGTGGACAGAAATCCGCATTTGTAAATCTATTTTACGCAACGCGCCTTGAGTCCAAGTGCCAACTGCTATTGGCCAGACTATAGTACATACAGTTGTGTACTATGCGTTTCGTACCTGTACTGTACGGATGAACGTGGTACTTTGTTGTTTATGTATCATGTACGTACCGCGACTGTTCTTCTTTGCTTATTGGCTAATGAAATGTCAGGCAGCAATCGTTAGCATGTCCAGAGAATATATTACTATTATAACGGTCCAGAGAATATACTATGGCCATCCATCGAGCCCGGTATACATATTGCAGTACTAATACTAGTACGTGCGTAGCGTACGATACTAGTACATGTAGTGTATGCACATAGCACATGTACACTTTGTTGTTTTCATTAGCAACCAGCACAAGCACGGTGCTGCCCTTTCACGAGATGGATAGGATTCACTTCACTCTACAGGCAAAAGATGGCGAAATGAAAGCATCACAATATTGGTGATGTGTCAGACGCTGCAGGGGTGTAGATACAGTACAGTAGTGTACGCGGTAGCTTTGTATTTTCTGCTGCTGTCCCAATTATGCGGCTAGAGGCGCAAAAATTTGTGGCCTTCAATCTTAAAATTTTCCTTTTCTTTTCCGCCTTTTCGGTTCTTATCAGGCCAGATATCATCAGCCGATACCACCAAAACCATTAACCAAATCGGCAGTTCTACTGTACCAAGGTACCCCCCTGCATACATACAATAGATCACATTGTCTGTATGATTTGCAATTTGGTGTATAATAAGCGCACGCTAGTAGTCAGAAGACACAGTGAAGAAACGAAAATCAGTGGACGAAACGAAGCAATTAAGAGACGTTTTCTGTAAGGATTGAGAGTAGCCTGTAGTATAGGCGGAAGGGGGGTACTTTTTGTGAATCGAGATAATATGCCTATCGGATTCCCCATCAAAAACTGCATATGTTGATGAAGTTTTAGGAAAAAATTTGTTCAGGCATCATCGAGATATTCATGGGTAAAGGTGGGCAGGTCGCATTTTTGCCGTTTTTCAACGTTTTTAGCCATATTTCAGCAACCGCAGGGCATAGAGAGCTACAATTTGGCGTGCGGAAAGATCCCATAGGGACCCAAGTCTGGACCAATTTTGAGCCCAATCGGCCACCTGTATGGCGAGATATAGCGTCACAAAGTGCATTTCTGTATATTTTGCACCTGTTGCAAATTTAGTTTTTTGAATACCACGGCGCGAATACATGCCCTGCACGGGGTAAAATTTTGACAGCAAGTAGAGAAGGGTTAGGCCTAAAAACTTTAGTACTACCGCAAAAAATCTCTATAATTGGAATTGGGACTACAGTCCTCTCGAATAGTGAAAAATGCACCAAAAATTTTCCCGCCTTTTTTATTTTTCAAGATAAATGAGCAATGCCACTGAAACATTTTCCTTGTAAGTAGCCTATCTTATGTAGAATTTTATGTAGATTTCAAAAATAAAATTGCTTTTCCAAAAAAATTTAACCCTTACCCAAAATTCACAAAAATATACTACTTTTTTGCAAAATTATATGCTAGGGGTTAAATTTTTTGGGAGAAAGAATTTTATTTTTGAAATCTACATCAAATTCTACATAAGATAGGCTACTTTCAAGGAAAATGTTTCAGTGGCATTGCTCATTTATCATGAAAAATAAAAAAGCGGGAAAATTTTTGCTGCATTTTTCACTATTCGAGAGGACTGTAGTCCCAATTCCAATTATAGAGATTTTTTGCGGTAGTACTAAAGTTTTTAGGCCTAACCCTTCTCTACTTACTGTCAAAATTTTACCCCGTGCAGGGCATGTATTCGCGCCGTGGTATTCAAAAAACTAAATTTGCAACAGGTGCAAAATATACTGAAATGCACTTTGTGACGCTATATCTCGCCATACAGGTGGCCGATTGGGCTCAAAATTGGTCCAGACTTGGGTCCCTATGGGATCTTTCCGCACGCCAAATTGTAGCTCTCTATGCCCTGCGGTTGCTGAAATATGGCTAAAAACGTTGAAAAACGGCAAAAATGGGACCTGCCCACCTTTACCCATGAATATCTCGATGATGCCTGAACAAATTTTTTCCTAAAACTTCATCAACATATGCAGTTTTTGATGGGGAATCCGATAGGCATATTATCTCGATTTACAAAAAGTACCCCCCTTCCACGTACTATGCAACCGCTACAGAAAACGTTTCTTAATTACTACAAATTTTAGTTTAGTTTGTCGCCAAGTGTGGATCTGGTTACACTGTCCAATGGCGCGTCTGTGCTCCATCATCTTGAAATTGTTTCGTCGTCGGAAATGGAAATCTACACTGCTCTGCTTTATCTACTGTTGGTGTACTTTTATTTATGGATTCATAAAAATTTTTTTAAAAAATACAGTATGCATTTACAGTATCTTAGGCGGTTGGGTTATTTATTTGTTTCTTCGGTTGGTTGGGAGTTACGTAATACGTATAGCCACGAGTCATCCCGCATATATCGCATGGACTACCGTAAAGATAGAAGTTCTTGCACAGTCAAGTCCAGTTTCCTTTGTATGAAATCGAGGACCACTTTGTGGTGGTCCATGCGCGATATTACTTACTACGCTCTGTTATTTGCTGGGCCTGTGGGAGGATTCCTTGGCATCCAGAATTCCAGAGTTTCTACGCAGTTGCCTCCCCCCCTCCGCCTTTCCAAAGAAAAAGTACACCAATAGTTGGCATCTTCTTCATCTGTTCCTACTGGTTTCCATGCTCAGCATATTTGGCCGTGGACGTCTGAAATTTCCGTTCTTTTTCCCAGCCGCAACTCACATTCCACCTCTCCCTCCTACCCCTTCAGCTTGTTTCTGGGCAGACTTGGATCTCTGGGATGAGAGCATAGGAGAATGGCTACAAACTCCACCACCAACAAACTGCAAAAAACTGCAGCCAGATTTGGCTTGGCTCGACGACGAAGGAATCGTTCACATTCGAAATATATCCGGCGTTACAGATCGAATTGACTGTTACCATCGGGACTTTTCTGGGAGCTTGTACCCGAAAATGTATCTACTGAATTATGGTGCAGATGTGTTGATAAAGAAGCTGAAATCTAGTCAGATTTTCTCAGACCAATTCGAAGTGTACTGTCGTCTGAAAGACAGCCAAAACCGAAGTAAAATAATGAGTCCGGAAAACGCCCCAAGACAGAAATCAGATGACCCAGTGAACCCTGCGAAAGAAGGAGGCGTGGTCTACCGTCGAGCATTTATGCAAATTCCGCGCATCTCGAATAATAAATACGCGCCCAACTCGCCAGGGAGGCCACTGAGTGTGGACATTCTTGTCTTGGACAGCGTATCTCTGCCACAATTTCGGCGGACTATGCCCAAAACTTTCGAATTCATGCGCCGAGATGCGAATTTCCTGATATTTGAAAAGCCGGGTAAAGTAGGTGACAATACGTTGGTAAACATGATTCCACTCCTTACAGGCAAAGCGATTGTTGAGCCAGGACATGTGAAACTGGATAACTTTAGCGGAGATTTCCCCAGAAAACAGTTGAATGCAGACTCGGATTTCGAGTTCATTTGGAAGGATTTCAAAGGTACTGTACAGGGTGTTTCATAATATACTCGCCGGATGTTTGTGCTTATATCTCCCCACCGGAGTGTCACATTCGAATGCGGTTTTTTGCGTTGAATAGCCAAGGCTTCAACGTTGATGAAGCCAAAATTTCAGCTTTGTAGGCCAACAGGAAGCGGCTCAAACAGCTCGCTTTGCAAAGCGTCAATTTTCACACATTTTTGCGGCGGCCAGGTACAGATCGGCTTCGGTTTTTCTCTCCCCAGTTACCTTATTCCCAGTTCTCTCCTTAGTTTTCCTCCCGCAGTATTCCCTTTACCCAATTTTTATCTGGAGCACAAGTTTTCGGTAGAGTTTTCCCATCTCCAACTACCACTTCTCTTGCAGATTCGAACTTAGCAAACAGTGACAGCCAAAATTCGCGGGTTATCCAAGCTTTACCTTGGGACGCTGATGCCATGGTGATCAAATTGAAGTCTATCTTCAACAAGACTGCTCAAAAATGCATAAAAGTTAGCGTGGAATGGTGAACAGACTTGAAAGAGCGAGAAAAGCGAAAATGCAAATCCGTTGCCCCGCCCCAGTGCCCTGCCTCCGTTTTGCGCCAAAAAAGGCGCCGCAACTTTGACCGCTTTCAGCGCCATATGACAATTCAACTCTACATAGGAAGCTGAAATTTTGGCTGTATCAACGTTGAAACCTTGGCTATTCAACGCAAAAAACCGCATTCGAATGTGACACTCCGGTGGGGAGATGGAAAACTCTACCGAAACTTGTGCTCCAGATAAAAACTGGGGAGGGGAATACTGCGGAAGAAAAACTAAGGAGAGAACTGGGTTAGGTAAACTGGGGAGAGAAAACAACGAAGCCGATCTGTTACCTGGCCGCCGCAAAAATGTGTGAAAATTGACGCTTTGCAAAGCGAGCTGTTTGAGCCGCTTCCTGTTGGCCTACAAAGCTGAAATTTTGGCTTCATCCCCAACGTTGAAGCCTTGGCTATTCAACGCAAAAAACCGCATTCGAATGTGACACTCCGGTAGGAGAAATATAAGCACAAACATCCGGCGAGTATATTATGAAACACCCTGTACAGTACCTTTGAAATCCTTCCAAATGAACTCGAAATCCGAGTCTGCATTCAACTGTTTTCTGGGGAAATCTCCGCTAAAGTTATCCAGTTTCACATGTCCTGGCTCAACAATCGCTTTGCCTGTAAGGAGTGGAATCATGTTTACCAACGTATTGTCACCTACTTTACCCGGCTTTTCAAATATCAGGAAATTCGCATCTCGGCGCATGAATTCGAAAGTTTTGGGCATAGTCCGCCGAAATTGTGGCAGAGATACGCTGTCCAAGACAAGAATGTCCACACTCAGTGGCCTCCCTGGCGAGTTGGGCGCGTATTTATTATTCGAGATGCGCGGAATTTGCATAAATGCTCGACGGTAGACCACGCCTCCTTCTTTCGCAGGGTTCACTGGGTCATCTGATTTCTGTCTTGGGGCGTTTTACGGACTAAAAGTTTTACTTCGGTTTTGGCTGTCTTTAGACAACAGTACACTTCGAATTGGTCTGAGAAAATCTGACTAGATTTCAGCTTCTTTATAGACACATTATCACAAAAATAATTCAGTAGATACATTTTCGGGTACAAGCTCCAGCCAAGTCCCAATGGTAACAGTCAATTCGATCTGTAACGCCGGAATATATTTCGAATGTGAATATTTCCTTTCGTCGTCGAGCCAAGCCAAATCTGGCTGCAGATTTTTTCTGTTTGTTGGTGGTGGAGTTTGTAGCCATTCTCCTATGTTCTCATCCCAGAGCTCCAAGTCTGCCCAGAAACAAGCTGAAGGGGTAGGAGGGAGAGGTGG
>JASAMW010004596.1:0-123832 GCA_030247985.1 Epsilonema sp. ZAB3_2
AACAGTGAAACGTATAGGTATGGTAGGTAGGTACAAGGGTAGGTAGGTATGGTACAATACATCGGCCTAATGTTAGAAATTCTAGTGCTTTCATCAGTCTTGCACGCCAATTTTAGTTGTCAACAAAACAACGTTAGTCAGAGAAAAATGTCAGCAAGTGAGCACGAAAGACCCAAAAATACCTTAGTACATACCCTACACATACGTACATAGTACATACTGCACATCCTTCACATTGATGCAAAAACAAATAAGCAATAAATAAGGCATAAATATTGTCAACAATCATGCATAGTTCACACCTGTTCACCACTACTTTTTCAAATCGGGAAAGGGGGAAGAAATATGATGATGAAGAAGCTTCTTGCAGCAAAATTTGATTCAAGCCACGGCCAATGCTCCAACAGAAAATAGTACTAGATGCAAAATACAGTACTGTTGCAGGTTCCATTTTTCTCAAGTATTGGCATAGTTGCTGTACTTGTCGAACTTGTCGAAGGTTGAGATCGTTTGAACCACGGCTTCCGCATATCTGGGCGGCTTTATCCTAACTCCGTTCGCCGTTAGCGTTGTTTGCGTTCCGAAAGTTTGCATGCGTCTACCGCCGACCCCACCCGTGGTACTGGCGGCGCTATCGATTCGTCGATTAACGCCTCCACCGTTACACGTGGTGGTCCCAGTTCTCGAGGAGCGTCTCTTCTGACTGAAAATGACCACCGCGAACCCGCTGACCAATAGCAGTTGAACGGCGACGAAACTGACCAATCCCGGCACGAGCACGCTCTTCTTCGCCGCTCGTCCCTCCAATCGGAAGGCGCCGTCGTCTACGAGAACGAAAACCAGAAATGCCGTCGACCCTGAGAGGAGGACGGTTTTCCAGAAAAAGTAGGGCGCGCTCAGGTAGGGTTTTCGGGGTAGCATAATGCCGAAATACAGCAGGACGACGGTCACAAAATTGAAGCCCAGAGCCACGGCGAAAGGGTAGAGCAGTTGCTGGCTCATGAGCTTTGCGTACGCGTCTTCAGCCGCTATGTACGCAAAACCCGCCACCGACGCCGCACAAAAGCAATTCCACTGCAACACCGCCAACTACTCCAGGTTGGCAACACTGAGCCATGCAATTGCGCCTACTGTTGGACGGTGTGGTGCTTTGAGTAGACGAAATTAGAGAGGAATTTGTTGGCGACGCAGCGGCAGCAGGGATAACATCGATGATAGTTGGAGATTCGCAGGAGATAACGTTGCTGCCAGCTGATGTCTGATTTCGCTTGTAAAACGGCATATGCATGCAGCTTGCACGGGAGATTTAGGTAAGTATGTTAGGTAGTACTTTAGTTTTAGCAGTAACTGATCGCCCAGCGATGAAGGTTGGTGACAGCTTGCGCGGTGGTTTGTTGCGGCGCTGTGCGGCTTACCTGAGTAATGTCCGCTTGCTGCCAACGGGAAAGAAATCAGACAGAATTAGGCATTTCTTGTCAAGAACCTTTACTTTCACGTGCAATGCAGGAGACAAGGAACATTCTTGCTACAAGCTTTTTATGTGCACGCGCGGATAGTAGAGGCTTGCAGGACATTTCTCTTTTGTATCCAAGCTTCCTTGCGACCAGCGTAAAGAAAATGTCTGCTTGTGGTAGTCATGCATCGCATGAGGCCTGTTGTCACGCTGGCTCAGCGATTTCTTATGCCGGAAACAGCTATCAGTTATCACGAGAGAGAAAGCTTGATAGGCCGAATTGCGGCGTGCAAGACTGAAGAATGAGCTCTGAAAAGCTTCGCGCGCACACTCTCTAAGAAAAGTCAGCCCTCAACGATGGGGCTCTGAATTTTCACACTCAGAAAATATTCAAGTTTCTAAAATGTTTGGCGTAACCCTCTCCATAGTTTCAGTTGGCCGCCTGTCAGCTGAGATTGGAAAGGGGGAGGGTCGGAATCGATCCAGGCAAATTAAGCAGAGAAATGAGCTGGAATATTTCGGCTAAACGTTCCTTAGTGAGTTGTACGTACATAGGTGTCGCATGCTTTTGGGGGATATGCCTATAATCGCTCGCATCCTGTGTTGTGTGTGTGTTTCAGCTGGGTTACGATGGAAACTCGGAGACAAGCTGGTGGGCGAAAGAGCTGGAGGTACTAAAGTACTTATGTAGACAATAAGGCTGGAGGTACATACATACGTACAGTACATACATGAAGCAGTCAATGATAAGTACAGACGTCTCGTCATAAATCGCTTGACGTATGAAAAGATCTGACCGGCTTGATACGGTTGGCAGTGACTGGAGCTCAAAAAACTTCGCAGGATTTATGACACTGCTCTGTGCTTACTGTATGCCATGCGTTCACTTGGCGAACTATGTACAGGGAAAGCACTAAAAAGCAGGAAACCTTGCGCATGAAGTATTTTAGGTGCACCAACCCACCAAAGGTAGAGCCTACATTTTGCCCATCAACCAATGGTTTGGACCTGGGAAAGGCCAGGGGGTCAGAAAACGCCTGTTCAATGTAGAGGAATACTGTCGCTCGCCATTGTCCTACAAACCATGTAAACAAAGCTGACAAAAGCACGTAACAAACACCGTACTGTATAGGTAGGTATCCTACATCACCCCGTACGTATACGGCGCCGTACATGATAGGAAAAGCACTGTGGTAATTGTTTTGTTTCTGTGTTTCAGTGATACCCTACGAGTTTCACTTTTTCACTGGCCAGCAAAAGCATTCCGGTATATCCGACTGTAACGTGGTTGTGAAGTTATTTGGCACTGACGGTTCCACTCAAGAGGTTGAGTTCAGGAATGAACATGGTCAAAGATTTGACACAGGAGCTGTGGTATTTGACGAGTGCAACGTGAAACAGTGAAACGTATAGGTATGGTAGGTACAAGGGTACATAGGTTAGGTATGGTACAATACATCGGCCTAATGTTGAGAAATTCTAGTGCTTTCATCAGTCTTGCACGCCAATTTTAGTTGTCAACAAAACAACGTTAGTCAGAGAAAAATGTCAGCAAGTGAGCACGAAAGACCCAAAAATACCTTAGTACATAACCTATTGTACGTACGTACATGCATACTGCACATCCTTCACATTGATGCAAAAACAAATAAGCAATATAGGCCTAAATATTGTCAACAATCATGCATAGTTCACACCTGTTCACCACTACTTTTTCAAATCGGGAAAGGGGGAAGAAATATGATGATGAAGAAGCTTCTTGCAGCAAAATTTGATTCAAGCCACGGCCAATGCTCCAACAGAAAATAGTACTAGATGCAAAATACAGTACTGTTGCAGGTTCCATTTTTCTCAAGTATTGGCATAGTTGCTGTACTTGTCGAACTTGTCGAAGGTTGAGATCGTTTGAACCACGGCTTCCGCATATCTGGGCGGCTTTATCCTAACTCCGTTCGCCGTGAGCGTTGTTTGCGTTCCGAAAGTTTGCATGCGTCTACCGCCGACCCCACCCGTGGTACTGGCGGCGCTATCGATTCGTCGATTAACGCCTCCGCCATTACACGTGGTGGTCCCAGTTCTCGAGGAGCGTCTCTTCTGACTGAATACGACCACCGCGAACCCGCTGACCAATAGCAGTTGAACGGCGACGAAACTGACCAATCCCGGCACGAGCACGCTCTTCTTCGCCGGTCGTCCCTCCAATCGGAAGGCGCCATCGTCTACGAGAACGAAAACCAGAAATGCCGTCGACCCTGAGAGGAGGACGGTTTTCCAGAAAAAGTAGGGCGCGCTCAGGTAGGGTTTTCGGGGTAGCATAATGCCGAAATACAGCAGGACGACGGTCACAAAATTGAAGCCCAGAGCCACGGCGAAAGGGTAGAGCAGTTGCTGGCTCATGAGCTTTGCGTACGCGTCTTCAGCCGCTATGTACGCAAAACCCGCCACCGACGCGCCGCACAAAAGCAATTCCACTGCAACACCGCCAACTACTCCAGGTTGGCAACACTGAGCCATGCAATTGCGCCTACTGTTGGACGGTGTGGTGCTTTGAGTAGACGAAATTAGAGAGGAATTTGTTGGCGACGCAGCGGCAGCAGGGATGACATCGATGATAGTTGGAGATTCGCAGGAGATAACGTTGCTGCCAGCTGATGTCTGATTTCGCTTGTAAAACGGCATGTGCATGCAGCTTGCACGGGAGATTTAGGTAAGTATGTTAGGTAGTACTTTAGTTTTAGCAGTAACTGATCGCCCAGCGATGAAGGTTGGTGACAGCTTGCGTGGTGGTTTGTTGCGGCGCTGTGCGGCTTACCTGAGTAATGTCTGCTTGCTGCCAACGGGAAAGAAATCAGACAGAATTAGGCATTTCTTGTCACTACTGCACGTGCAATGCAGGAGACAAGGAACATTCTTGCTACAAGCTTTTTATGTGCACGCGCGGATAGTAGAGGCTTGCAGGACATTTCTCTTTTGTATCCAAGCTTCCTTGCGACCAGCGTAAAGAAAATGTCTGCTTGTGGTAGTCATGCATCGCATGAGGCCTGTTGTCACGCTGGCTCAGCGATTTCTTATGCCGGAAACAGCTATCAGTTATCACGAGAGAGAAAGCTTGATAGGCCGAATTGCGGCGTGCAAGACTGAAGAATGAGCTCTGAAAAGCTTCGCGCGCAAACTCTCTAAGAAAAGTCAGCCCTAAAAGATGGGGCTCTGAATTTTCACACTCAGAAAATATTCAAGTTTCTAAAATGTTTGGCTTAACCCTCTCCATAGTTTCAGTTGGCCGCCTGTCAGCTGAGATTGGAAAGGGGGAGGGTCGGAATCGATCCAGGCAAATTAAGCAGAGAAATGAGCTGGAAAATTTCGGCTAAACGTTCCTTAGTGAGTTGTACATACGTACATAGGTGTCGCATGCTTTTGGGGGATATGCCTATAATCGCTCGCATCCTGTGTTGTGTGTATTTCAGCTGGGTTACGATGGAAACTCGGAGACAAGCTGGTGGGCGAAAGAGCTGGAGGTACTAAAGTACTTATGTAGACAATAAGGCTGAAGGTACATACATACGTACAGTACATACATGAAGCAGTCAATGATAAGTACAGACGTCTCGTCATAAATCGCTTGACGTATGAAAAGATCTGACCGGCTTGAGACGGTTGGCAGTGACTGGAGCTCAAAAAACTTCGCAGGATTTATGACACTGCTCTGTGCCATGCCATGCGTTCGACCTCGAACTACGTACCCCCTATGGCCCTATGTACAGGGAAAGCACTAAAAAGCAGGAAACCTTGCGCATGAAGTTTTTAGGTGCACCAACCCACCAAAGGCAGAGCCTACATTTTGCCCATCAACCAATGGTTTGGACCAGGGAAAGGCCAGGGGGTCAGAAAGCGTCTGTTCAATGTAGAGGAATACTGTCGCTCGCCATTGTCCTACAAACCATGTAAACAAAGCTGACAAAAGCACGCGAACAAACACCGTACTGTGTAGGCATGTACATCACACCGTAAGGATACGGAGCGGTACATGATAAGAAAAGCATTGCGGTAATTGTTTCTGTGTTTCAGTGATACCCTACGAGTTTCACTTTTTCACTGGCCAGCAAAAACATTCCGGTCTATCCGACTGTAACGTGGTTGTGAAGTTATTTGGCACTGACGGTTCCACTCAAGAGATTGAGTTCAGGAATGAACATGGCCAAAGATTTGACACAGGAGCTGTGGATTCGATCAAGGTTGGCTCGAGATGTACAGAATACGTACTCTCCCTTACGGTGTTACGCATGTATTGCTCTAATTTTTAATTAGCAATAATTTAATGAGGTTTTTTAGGCAGAATTGGAAGAGGTTGGAACGCCAGTCAAGTTGCGAGTTGCGTTGCTGGAGGCGGGCAAAAGTGGGAAAAGAGCTGGGAATCACTGGTTTCTGGAGAAGGTGGAGCTATGCAATATGGTCACGGATAAAACCTACGTTTTCCCCTGCTCGGAGTGGCTGTCAACAGATCCGAAAAGCGGAGCCCCGAATGTCCTGGATCTGCCAAGTTTGTCGGCCAAAGGACGATCTTCCTTGGCAGGTGAGATTTTAGGCGAAGACTCTGGACTAGACGATCTTAGTCTTTCTCCTCAGCTTTTCACTAATTTATCCTATGATATTGCCATTTTTGGCAGTTTCGGGGTCCTTCACTTTCCAACAGATATTCCCAAATCTGTGGACGCCAAATTATTCGCAGTTTTTGCCTGTTGTCTTTAGCCGCAAGCTACCGTATCAAAGTGACGACGAGTGACGTGAGAAATGGCGGCACCGATGCCAACGTCGGCTGTATTCTGTTCGGAGAGTTCGGCGATTCGGGCGAACTGAAACTCACCGACTCAGAAACGCACAGGAACAAATTCGAACGCGGGCAAACCGACGTATTCCTCTTTCCCAACATGCTCAGCCTAGGAAGACTGACCAAGTTTCGAATATGGCATGACAATTCAGGTATACAGGGTGTTTCATAATATACTCGCCGGATGTTTGTGCTTATATCTCCCCACCGGAGTGTCACATTCGAATGCGGTTTTTTGCGTTGAATAGCCAAGGCTTCAAAGTTGATGCAGCCAAAATTTTAGCTTCCTAGGTTGCATTGTCATGGCGCTGTAAGCGGTCAAAGTTGCGGCGCCTTTTTTGGCGCAAAACGGAGGCAGGGCACTGAGGCGGGGCAACGGATTTGCATTTTTGCTTTTTTCTCGCTCTTTCAAGTCTGTTCACCATTCTACGCTAACTTTTACGGCTTTTTGAGCAGCCTTGTCCAAGTTAGACGTCAGTTTGATCACCATGGCATCAGCGTCCCAAGGAAAAGCTTGGATGACCGAATTTTGGCTGTAACACTGTTTGCTAAGTTCGAATCTGCAAGAGAAGTGGCATGGAGATGGAAAACTCTACCGAAACTTGTGCTCCAGATAAAAACTGGGGAGGGGAATACTGCGGAAGGAAAACTAAGGAGAGAACTGGGTTAGGTAAACTGGGGAGAGAAAAACCGGAGCCGATCTGTACCTGGCCGCCTGCAAAAATGTGTGAAAATTGACGCTTTGCAGATCGAGCTGTTTGAGCCGCTTCCTGTTGGCCTAGAAAGCTGAAATTTTCGCTGCATTAACGTTGAAGCCTTGGCTATTCAACGCAAAAAACCGCATTCGAATGTGACACTCCGGTGGGGAGATATAAGCACAAACATCCGGCGAGTATATTATGAAACACCCTGTACATATCTGTACATAAGGTATTCCGTCCATGTTTTGTGTGATGAAGCTCTTACAGTAAAACAGTGAGAATAATGTCGTCATAGGTAGATAACGACACCTCAGTTCATTACTGTAAACCATGAAATATTCGAACGCATTTTGTTTTCGAACAATTGAACAAAAAGTACGTGTGTTCGAAAATGAACCAAGTGACCCCCCTCTCTGTTCGAAATATATATATATGCATCGAAAATTCATGGTTTGCAGTACTCCGGGTAGGCTACCTCACATTTGTTTGAAACATCACTTTTACCTGTTTACCCACAGGATTCGGAGCGGCTTGGCACTTGGAGTCTGTGGAAGTTATTGAGGAGAGCAGTGGATCGCGCTACTTCTTTCCATGCGGACGATGGCTCTCCAACTCCTACGATGACAAGCAACTGTGCAGAGAACTGACTTGTGCAACCACTGAGCAGCAGCTGCAATCGGCACATCCACATCATCAGATGACTAGTCAGCGCAGTTATTCTGTGGATGAGAATGATAAGAAAAATGGTAAGCTAAACAATGTTTTTCAATTCCTTCGGATCTTGTCTCTTTTTACGTACGAATACCTACCCGCACGTACGGTTACTGTGTACGTTAAGTTTGCATACAATGAATTAACCACTATTTTCCAAGGCTATGAGATAAGAGTGACCACTGGAGACAAGCGGGAGGCTGGCACATCTCATCACGTTTGGCTAGTCTTGCATGGAGAGAAAACTTCATCCAAACAGTTTTGGATGGAAAACTCTGGAAGGAAGAAGTTATTTCGACGGTAAGGAAAAAGATTTGTCATTTTGCCAAACTTTGAGTCGGCCTTTCCTTTTGGTCATACGGTCATTAATTTTGCTTTGTTCTTTTTTCGTTTTGTTCAGTGGCCAGCTAGACGAGTTCAACTTTCCCTGTTCCAAGTCACTGGGCAGCTTGAACGCCATCACTCTGGGTCATTTTCCTCGCGAAGATGTGCCACTGAACAGAGGTGAAGAATCAGAGAGGGAAAACGCTTGGTTTTGCGACGATGTGACCGTCGTCCATGTGGCCACAGGCACAACGTACGTAAGAGCATTTAAAGCAAAGCGAGGCTGCCACGCGTTTTCTTTTGATATTGAATTTTCGTATACAGATATTCATTTCCCTGTAAAAAGTGGATTCCAGTGAGTGCCAAGGCCAAACATGCAGTGGAGTTGTACAGTGCCAAGGTGGAGGAGGACGCAGTACGCAAGTCCAGAAGTACGTGTAGCTGATAAGGTTTCTCTTTTTTTCCTATTCAGCGCCGCAATAAAGCTAATAAAACAAGCTAGCATTGTGAACCGTCTAAAATATCACCTATTGTACATTTTTGTCTTGCAGAGCGTGATACAATTTGCTACGAAGTGACAGTGGTGACTGGAGACGAGAGGGGAGCTGGTACAGACGCCAATGTCGCCATCACCCTGTTTGGAGAACTGGGAGATTCGGGACATCGACCACTGAAACAGCGATTCAGAAATCTCTTCGAGAGGGGACAAACGGACGTGTTCTTGATCGAAGCTCTCGATTTGGGTACGGGCGTCTTACCTGTATTGTGCATAAAGGAGCAATGCTCAGGAGGATTAAAAGTCCCACAACTAGGGCTAAGCCTAAGTGCACAATTGCCTAAGTACACAATTGCCTAAGTTCACAACTAAGCCTAAGCCTACATATACATAGTAAGTAAACTTTAATCCACAACTAAGGCTAAGCTTAAGCCTAAGTGCACAATTAAGCCTAAGCCTAAACCTAAGTCCACAACTAACCCTCAGCCTAAGCCTAAGTACATAATAAGCCGAAGCCTAAACCTAAACCTAAGTCCACAACTAAGCCTAAGCCTAAGCCTAAGTCCAAAATTATGGCTAAAGCCTAAGCCTAAGTCCACAAACCAACTATGCCTGATGCCCACAACTAAGTCTAAGCCTAAGCCTATTTTCAGGGAAACTGAAAAGTATCGTGATAGAGCACGACAGTTCTGGATTCGGATCTGGCTGGTTGCTCGATCGAGTGGAAGTGAAAAATCAAGTCACTGGAGAGATGACCGTATTTCCCTGTGGCAAGTGGCTAGACAGAGATCACGGAGATGGGCTGACCCGGCGAGAATTGTACCCGGGAACTATGCGCAGCAGGCGAAGATAAGGAAAAAGAGAGAAGCAATGTGCCATTAGAGCTCAATGCCATTACAATAGTAAACTGTAGAATGCCTAACAAATCGCCCACCTTCGTGCCGTGCCTAAATTAGTTTGTAAAGAAAGTAGGCCTATGTGTACGTGATGTGTACGTAGGTTGGCTTTGTTTTGTGATTCTTTTTCCTGCCGCTTTGCCTGCGTTTGCATCACCATATATATTGCATATGAAGTTAAGAAACGTTTTCTGTACCGGTTGCATAGTACGTGGATGGGGGGTATTTTTGGAAATCGAGATAATATGCCTATCGAATTCCCCATCAAAAACTGCATATGTGGATGAATTTTGAAAAAAAAATTTGTTCAGGCATCATCGAGATATTGATGGGTAAAGGCTGGAAGGTCGCATTTTGCCGTTTTTCAACGTTTTTAGCCATAATTCAGCAACCAGAGTGTGTAGCGGGCTACAATTTGGCGTACACATACATCCCATAGGGACCCATGTCTGGACCAAATGTGAGCCCAATCCGCCACTTGTATGGTGAGATATAGCTTCAGAAAGCTCAAATTTACGTTTTTTGGACCTGTTGCAAATTCGGTTATATGAATACCACGGCGCGAATATATGCCCTGCACGGGGTAAAATTTTGACAGGAGATAGAGGAGGCTTAGACCTACAAACTTTAGTACTACAGCAAAAATTCTCTATGTTTACAATTGGGACTACAGAGCCCTTGAAAGTTGAAAAATTCAGCAAAAATGTTCCCGCCTTTTTTATTATCCAAGATAAAAGAGCAATACCACTGAAATTTTTTCCTGGTAAGTAACCTATCTTATGTAGAATTTGATGTAGATTTCAAAAATAAAATCGTTTTCCCCAAAAAATTTAACCCCTAGCATATAATTGTGCAAAAATAGTATATTTTTGAGAATTTTTGGGTAAGGGTTAAATTTTTTTGGGAAACCGATTTTATTTTTGAAATCTACATCAAATTCTACATAAGATAGGTTACTTACCAGGAAAAAATTTCAGTGGTATTGCTCTTTTATCTTGGATAATAAAAAAGGCGGGAACATTTTTGCTGAATTTTTCAACTTTCAAGAGCTCCGTAGTCCCAATTAAACATAGAGAATTTTTGCTGTAGTACTAAAGTTTGTAGGTCTAAGCCTCCTCTATCTCCTGTCAAAATTTTACCCCGTGCAGGGCATATATTCGCGCCGTGGTATTCATATAACCGAATTTGCAACAGGTCCAAAAAACGTAAATTTGAGCTTTCTGAAGCTATATCTCGCCATACAAGTGGCGGATTGGGCTCAAATTTGGTCCAGACATGGGTCCCTACGGGATGCATGTGTATGCCAAATTGTAACCCGCTACACACTCTGGTTGCTGAATTATGGCTAAAAAGGTTGAAAAACGGCAAAATGCGACCTTCCAGCCTTTACCCATCAATATCTCAATGATGCCTGAACAAATTTTTTTTCCAAAATTCATCCACATATGCAGTTTTTGATGGGGAATCCGATAGGCATATTATCTCGATTTCCAAAAATACCCCCCATCCGCGTACACTACAGGCTACTCTCAATCCTTACAGAAAATGTTTCTTAATGCTTGCAAAGTAGAATAGAACCAAACCAACAAAAGTGGAATGAAAACTCTAAAATTTAGTATTTTGTGACGCGAGACCACGGCCTTATGTACCGAAGGTGCAGTGCACTGCAGAGTCCCCATACTAGGTAGGTACGTTACGTACAGTAGGTCTATAACTCTATAGTATGTATTGGATTGTATGTGGATTGGATTGTAAGTATGTAAGTATGTAAATGCCAATTGGAGCAACTGCCGATTTCTCTCGTTCTTCTGACCCGACAGTATTCTTGTTCTTCGCGTGCCTCTTGTACGGTCGCTCTTCTTCGTTTCTCTTCTCCATCGCTTCTCCCACGGCCCACACATCTAGCCCTTAGGTAGCTTTCGCCTCAACAACCAACCCGCTGTCGCCATTTCCAGTCATGTCTTTCTCTCACTCGGTTCTGCTCTTTCTGGTTTCGATGGCGACCGTCTCCTTCATCAACCAAACAATCGCCCACAAGTGCTACTTCGACAAAGGGGGCACTGACTCGCGGGAGTGCAACCCAGGCCACGCGGGCTGCCTGACACTAACCGCACTCGCAACTGGAAGGACGGCCTACGGCTGCATGGGGAAGTGCAAAACCGACTTAGAGGCAGTTGCGGCAGACAGGGCCACAGGAAAAGTAAACTGTACCGGTGGATGCTGCGACGGAAAGTCTAACCGGGAGGTGGGACTCGGCCTATTCCTTCGGATAGGGAGCAAGTTCAGGCTGTGCTGCTGCGACGGAAACAACTGCAATAGCGATGTCAACAGGAAGTGCTACTTCAAGGACGAGGAGGGCACTCTGCAACCGCAGAAGTGTGAACCTGCCCTACCGTCCTGCATGAAAATCGTCGCAGATGGAAAGACGGACTATGGCTGCATGATGCCGTGTGGTGAGTTTGAACAATATGTGGGAACCATTGCCAGAGGAAGAGTAATCTGTGACGGTGGATGCTGCAAGGGAACGGCAAACTCGCAGGGATTGAAGGAAGCAGCCATTCCGCCAGGAAGCAAGTTTAGGTGGTGCTGCTGCAACGAAGACTACTGCAACGGCGTTGACAAGGAACCCGATGACAAGAAACCCAATGACAATGACAATGCCGCAGACAGAATCGTCAAGAGCGGAATCCACATCCTCCCGCTGGGCATCGTCATCGTCGCCCTCATCCATCGCCATCAGTGAAGGAAGCTCACGAAGGCCCCACAAAGAGTCACCTGCATGATACTTAGTTAGATAGTATACACGTACATACGTCTCTCATTCCCTTGTGATCCCGCTGTGTACATAGCTAAGAAATAGCGTTGCTTGCTGCACGATTTTCCGCCGAAAAATTGTGCTGGCTGGACCCCTGAGTAATAAATAATATGAATAGTTACGATTATGCATGTATGACACATACAGGTATGTGTATGATATGTATGTATGTGTGTATGCACGCATGTGTATGTTTATGATATGTATGTATGTGTGTGTGTATGTACATACTGCAGCCGCACGCCTACACATTCCCGTCCAAGGCATCGTCGTCGCAACCCTCACCCAGCTTCATCAGCAGTAAACGAAACCCAGAAAGGACCCGACAAGAGCGTCTTCATACTTCTCAACTATCAGTCACAACCTGTACGTACGTACATCTCTCATATACTTGTGATCCCACTGTGTACATCAGCTAGCTCTCGTACTGTGTTGTTCGTGCACTCCTGCATCCTGCTGTTCTGTATGCCATGATACTCGTGCTCGTGTACCTTTGCTCTCTGCTTTACGTACACCTACACACATAATTCTCGACAAAGTAGGTACGTACACAAACAGCGAGAAGGTCAAATCAGCTATGTCTACTACTGTACGCATAGCATTCTTGTTTTTCGCGTGCTTATGGTGCAGTCGGTCTTCTCCCTTTCTCTTCCATCGTTTCTCCCACGGCCCTCACATCTCGTCCAGCCTTCGCCTCGACCACCAACCCGCTGTCGCCTTCTCAGCCATGCCTTCTCATCCGACCCTCCTACTCTTCCTGGCTTCAACGGCGACCATCAATGGCTTGATCTCCCCGGCAATCGCCCTCAAGTGCTACTATGGAGACAGCAGCGAGAGCAAAGTGTCGACGGAGTGCGCTGAGGCGTTGGACGGTGTATCCTGCTACAGAATGAAGGGAGATCAGACAGCGTTTTATCCCTTTACTGTTCATAACGGCCCTATAGGGCCGCCCAACTTATCCTCGTGAAATCGTCGTTTTTTTCCAGGTTCAGAATTCACGAAGATATCCTGCAATTTTCTTTTCAAAAATCCTCATTTACCCAACCGCGGTGACAATTTTTTTCGTCAAAAATCCTTCTCTGAAATCCTTCTTTTTTACTAAATTGAAAAAGTGGGAAAACCGCGGAATCCTCGTGAATTTTATCCTCATGAAAAGCCCTCAAGAAATTTTGCATGCCTAGAATGAAGAGGTTTAGAAGGATATCGGAAGTGATATGCGAGCAACCAATTTCAGTGTGTGTACATACAGTACAGTATTTTTCAAGGATTTTTTTGAATTTTTGAATTCCCGCGCGAAATATTATTTTGAATATATTGCGCAGATAAAAAATAAAATTATTTAGCAAACAGGCAGCACAAAGCAAAGGAATGGGGTCATCAAAGGGGAAGCAGTGAATCTGGATTGACAGAGAAATTTAGAAGTGATAGGCAGCAGCTTTGACAACATAATGAATCAGCGTTTGGAACCCATCTGAGCTCCAAGCGAGTGTTTGAGCTCAGATTGAGTTTGGGTTCCAGCTCTTAGCAGCATGTTCAGGGCAAGTTCAGTTTGAGCTCAAAGTGAGTTTGGTTCAAGATCCAAAGAGAATTGGGTCCAAGCTTAGGGCAAGTGCTAGCTTAGAGTGAGTTTCCGGCAACACTTGCGTGTCTGGCAACACTTGCACGTCTGACCACCCTTTTGCGCATCTCGTGCTTTAGTTCGAGCATGACCATCTGCTAGAGATTATTGGTGCAGCAGGTATCTTTACCGGGTAAATTTTACCCGGTACCGGGGCAATTTTGAGCCGGTAAAATTTACCGGCTTACCTTATACCGCCTGGCCTTGCCGGTATTACCAGAGCCGGTAAAAATTTTTACCGCCGGTACCGGATTTTACCGCCTACCACCTTGCACTGCGAGTACCTGGTAAAAAATGATGGCTGTATGTATGTTCGAGCTATTTCAAGCAAGTATTGGTGCAGTAGTACTCAGTTCTCGACATACTTTTTGTGAAATTTCACACCTTTTCTTTATGTGCTTGTTGGTGACTTTTTACGACCCAAGCACATAAACATCTAAATATCATTAGAATGATTGCCTAGGTTTCATTATTTCATACTAGTACCCTCGACATCCGCAATTGACACGCAGCGTTCCCTTGGCCATTGGGCCCGAAAACTTCTCCAATCAAATGAACGAAAATTATTGGGAAGCAGGCTGTACGTACAGATTAGATGGAATTATTTTTTAGTTCATAGTGTTTAGTACGTACATACGTACGCACCTACATACATACTACCTACAGTATGTATGCTTGCGTATGCTGTGCGGTATGTACGTACTACGTAACGTAATTCACTGGAATTGAAAGTGTCGTGCTGTGCCCCAGCAAAAAGTTTGCAACAACTGTTACGACTACCAATAAGTTCGCCTGAAATTAGGCCACACATTTTACCGGATTTACCGGGTAAAAATTTCTGACTTAATGGTTTTACCGGGTAAGGATTTCTGAAAAAGGTAAAATTACCGGTTTACCGGGTAAAATGCCATGCAGCCGGTATGCACCAATACTAGAGATGTACACGACCATGTACAAAGTACATCAGGTGGCAGTGGAGGGGGTCCCCCTGGCCCAGCCTCTGACATCAGTCTGATGGTGGGGGTCAGCACTCAGATCAATATTCTGGTGCTGACAGTGGGGGGGGAGGGAGGGTGGCAGGAGGGCAGGCGTTGAAGGAGGAGGATCAGCCCATTATAGCCGCCTTTGATGCTGATGGGGTGGTACCCGTTGATCTCAGCTGAAAACTGCCTGATGTAGTAATTTGTGCACAGTCCCTAACAGGGCAACATTTTTAAGTGCTGGAGCAGGAGCCGAATCTGAAAAAGTGCCCCAGCTGGAGCCAGAGCTGGCTCCAAGCCCAGAAAATGCCAGAAAGACCCACAATTAACAGACAGACTCAACCAACAGTCTTCACAACCACAACTGCTGTGAAGCATCACAAAGTTAGCCGACACTGAATATGACTGCCACATCCAGTACTTTATGAGAACTTATGAGAACTGAAAAACGGAGTGCCAGTACATAAGGTTCTCATTTATGAGAACTTGAGCGGCTCTGTTCTGCACAAAACATGTACACCTAGAAGGGGGGAGGTGGGGCTTTCGTCAGAAGGCCTCTCTAGGAGGACATGTTTTGTTCAGAACAGTGCTGCACAAGTTCTCATAAATGATAACCTTATGTACTGGCACTCCGTTTTTCAGTTCTCATAATTTCTCATAAAGTAGTGGATGTGGCAGTCATATTCAGTATCGGTTAAAAAAATCATTTCCTTGTTTTATGTATTGAACTAATAAAAATTCACTGCCAGAACAAAACGTCTCCCACCATCAATTGCACATACTGTTGCGATATTTTCCTAACTTATTTATCTTGCTGATGTATTATTCCACTGTGTAATTAAAATCCTCCTTGGGAAGAGTGATTTATCCTGCTTTCATATTTCTTTGTAAAATGCATTCCTCATTTGAGGATTTTTATTTTATGAGGATATTTAGAAAAAAATCCTTCCTTTTTTTTCGGACATATAGAAATCATGCGGATAAATTTTCAAAATCCTCATCAGGGAAAAAAAGAAGGATATCTTCGTCAAAGAAGGATATCTTCGTGATTTTCGCCAAAAAATCGACTTTTCACGAGGATAAATTTCAAAATAGCAGACACACTCCATACAAATGACGAGGATATCCGCCGGCAAATGAACGGACTTTTTTCCGACACTTTCACGAGGATAAGTGGGAAAATGTCCTCGTGAAAAACACAAACTTCACGCGGATAAAAAAAGAGTTTTGATGAGGATGAAAAATCGCAAAAGAAGGATAAAATTAGAAGGATATCCTTCTAGAAATCTTATCCCTTGGGTGTAGGTTGCTTTTTGGTCAGGATTTAGACCGTTTTGGGGGCAGGATTTAGACCGTTATACTTCTTTTTATACTACTCGTTATACTACTCGTTATACTACTATTCTACTCGTTCCCTATGCTTCAACACGGGGGGAGGGGACTAGTATAACAGCGCTAGGGTTGCCAACCTGAGAAGTATAAAACTAGTATAACGGTAGTATAACGATTTTTTGAAGTATAATAGAGGAGTTGGCAACATGTTGGAAGGAAGAGTATAACGGAAAAATTGGGTGGCATTTGGCGGGAAATGGGAATGGCTGGCAGACATATTGAAGTAGGCAGCAGGCAGCCATACAGCATACAGCATGCATTTGGACTTGTAGTATAACACGTGTTATACTAGAAAAGTGCTATAAAAAGTAGTATTACGATTTGTTATACTATGGTACTATAACGATTTCAATTAGGAATTCGAATTAGGAATAGATGTCAAAAATTGACAAAACCTACACCCAAGGGTTATGACACATAAAGGGTTATGGCTGCTGGGAACAAAAGTGCGACTACACCCTCAAGCCTGGCGAAGGAGTTCAGTGTGACGGTGGCTGCTGCACGGGAACAGCTAAGAGCGACATCGCCCTAAAAAAAATCAAGAATGGAAGCAAGTTTGAGCGCTGCTGCTGTTCAAGCTACAACTGCACTCAGAATGGAAAAATACTAAAAGTCCCAAAACGCTTCATCTCCCACAAGTGCTACCAGATCGAGGGTATCAAAACTTACTCGCGGGATTGCGTAACGGCCTGCATGAACGTAACCGCAGATGGAGTGACGGGCTATGGCTGCTTGTACCAGCCGTGCAACCTTTTTGCGCTAAGCTCTGCCATAGGAGACGTAAACTGTGCCGATGATGGATGCTGCGAGGGAACGGCAAACCAGGTGGCGAAAGAACTCTTACTCATTACGCCAGGAAGCAAGTTTAGGTTGTGCTGCTGCAATGGAAGCAACTGCAATGGCGATGACAATAGGGCGTTCGCTCGCGCTACACACGAGCTCCGAGTTGCTCCGAGCGACTTCGTAACCGAGGAGTTTCGGTTCGAATGACCTATTTTTGCACCGAAACGAACATCAATCACTCACACCGCACACGTCTTCGAATTGCAAATTCAGTCGTTCTCACGCACGCTTCAAAAAACTGAGCGGGTTCGAAGCGAAATCGGTGATTTTGCATGTTGAAGCATGTTAGGGCTCCGGATTCGGAGCGAATTCGGAGTTCTCGTCTGTGGCGCCCACGGAATTTGCAAGAGCGGAATCCACATTCTCCTGTTGGGTATCGTCATCGTCGTCCTCATCCATCGCCATCAGAACTGAACGAAATTCGCAAAGGTCCCACCAATATTATTCCTACCTATACCTACCTACACCTGTACAGTACCTACCTACCGTACCTACTATATGCCCCACCACCAATATTGTACTCTTGTGATTCGCAATCAATATGCACATGCATGCAGACTCTCTTCGTACAATACGCACCTTAATTGGCTTTATGACTTTCTATTTTCTACCGCCGTGCCTGCCTTTGCATCACCCGCATGGCAAGAAATATTAGGTAGGTACACTACATTTGCAATGCTTGCTTGCAATAGGCGCAGAATTCAACAGTAGAGTACTTGACACACACTTCAACGTACTAACTTAGGTAGTAGCAACTTGAGAATTCCGATTTTCTTTCGCTCTTCTCACCCGATGGTATTCTTGCTTTTCGCGTGCCTCTTGTGCGGTCGCCCTTCTCCCTTGCTCTTCCATCGCTTCTCCCACGGCCCACACATCTAGCCCAGCTAAATAGCTTTCGCCTAACAACCAACCCGCTATCGCTGTCGCCATTTCCAGTCATGTCTTTCTCTCACTCGGTTCTGTTCGTCCTGGGTTTCGATGGCAACTGTCTCCTTCATCCACCAAGCGATCGCGGCCCACTATTGCTATTTCAGCAAGGGGAGCATTGACTCGCAGGAGTGCAACCCAGGCGACGCGGGCTGCACGAACCTAACCGCACTTCGCAACTGGAAGGACGCGCCATAACTGCATGAAGGGGAAGTGCACAACCGAGGCAACTGCTGCAGGCATGGCCACAGGAAAAGTAACCTGTAGCGGTGGATGCTGCGAGGGGAAATCAAAAGAGGAGGTGGGACTCGGCCTATTCCTTCGGAAAGGAAGCAACTTGTTAAAGCCCGGTGGTCACGTTAGGGAACCGCAGCAGGATACGCATATGAGAAAAAAATTGTCTATTCGATAGTGGGGTTCATTCTTGAATTCCTGTAGGTTCGTTAACGTTACCACCGGGCTCGCTTTAAGTATTGCTGTTGCGACGAAAGCAACTGCAATGGCGAAATCGACAGGCACAAGACGTGCTACTTCATGAACGCGAAGGGCACTCTGCAATCACAGAAGTGCAAACCGCCCGGTGGACAGGCCTGCGTGAAAATCGCCGTACAGGATGGAAAAAAGACTGAGTACAGGTATGGCTGCATGTTTCCGTGCGACGAGCTCGAAGCACAATGGGTGGAAAGCTTTGCCACAGGAAGAGTAATCTGTGATGGTGGTTGCTGCAAGGGAACGGCAAACTCGCAGGGATTGAAGGACGCAGGTATTCCGCCGGGAAGCAAGTTTACGTGGTGCTGCTGCAACGAAGACCACTGCAACGACGAAGACTGGAGCCCCTACAAGGAACCCACGAGCAAGAAACCCAATGGCGATGGCAACAAGAAACCCGACGGCGATGGGAAATCCCCCAATGCAGCAGACAAGAGCGGAATCCGCATCCTCCCGCTGGGCGTCGCCATCGTCGCCCTCATCCATCGCCATAAGCAGTGAACGAAGCTCACAAGGGCCCCGCTACTCAATATAATGGTTCACATGATCCATCTCTGTCTCATGTACCTATGTACGGTACTCATGTGATTCGCATTGTGAAAGAGACTCCAATGCCGTGCCGTACATACACTCACTCCTGTGCGTTCCATAAAACGTACCGTATTTACCTGTGCATAGCCCCCCCCCTATGCATAGCCCCCCCCCTATGCATAGCCCCATATTGGCAAAACATAAAAAATGCCCTATGCATAGCCCCCCCCTATGCATAGCCCCATATGTACTGTAGGGTACCTGAACCTACCTACATAAGCTGGTCATATAGTACCCATAGCCACTCCCACACCAAGCTAAGATGCCTATAAGCCTGCTTGGGCATGTATTGTACTAGAATAACCCTGGTTTGACCTCAATTATGCCCTAAATCACGTGCTTTTGGCCTAAAAAATATGCCTCTGCGCACCTCTCAAAAACATAAAAAATGTCCTATGCATATCCCCCCCCTATGCATAGCCCCCCCCTATGCATAGCCCCATATGGGACCTCTCAATTTTTGCATAGCCCCATGGGGCTATGCACAGGTAAATACGGTATTCCATACGACGTTCCGAAAACAATTCAGTTTTGCGTCATCTTTGAGTGGAAATGCCAATAAAAAGTAGCAAATTCCCATTTCTTTCGCTCTTCTGGACCCGACGGTATTCTTGCTTATTCGCGTGCCTCTTGTGCAGTCGCTCTTCTTTTTTGTTCTTCCATCGCTTCTTCCACAACCCAGACCTCTCGTCCAGCCTTCGCCTCGACCACCAACGCCCGCTGTCGCCTTCTCAGTCATGCGTCCTCATTTGGCCCTCCTACTCTTCCTGGCTTCAATGGCGACCATCTCCTTGATCTCCCCGGCAATCGCCATCAAGTGCTACAACGGATTCGGCAGCGAGAAAAAGTCGAAGGAGTGCACGGCGGGGCAGAAAGGCTGCATGAGAATTAAGGGAGATCAGCTAGAGAGAACGGTCTATAGCTGCTTCGAATACAAATGCGACGCCCTCAAGTCCTCCGTGGAAGCAACTTTCGAAGGAGTTAAGTGTGACGGTGCCTGCTGCACAGGAACAGCGAAGGAGGACGACGAACTTCTTAAAATCAAGAAGGGAGGCAAGCTTGAGTTCTGCTGCTGCTCAAGCGACAACTGCAATGAAGACGGAGAGAGCCCAGCGCCTAGCGAGAGCCCAGCCCTAACTCCAGTGCCCGACCTCAACTGCTACTACGGAAACGATCACGATCAGAAGATAGAGTCGATTCCATGTCCTGGCAGAGAGGGCTGCGCAAAAGCAACCATTACAACGAAAAATGGAACAAAGATAGCGGAGTACAGCTGCTCCTTGTACAAGTGCGATGAAATTAAGAGCGTCATGAAGGCCTATGGAGACGAAATCTTGTGTGCCAGTGGCTGCTGCAGAGCAAAGGTGACGAAGCCAACAGAGTCGAACCTGGAGGAGGGAATCGAACGGGGAGACATTGTAGAGATGTGCTGCTGCGAAACGAACAACTGCAACTATGAGCCCCCCGAAAAATATCCTGAGGACAACAATGGCGACGACAGCGGAGGTAACGTCATCAAGAAAGGCAACGGCAATAGTGGAATCCACACTGGTTTACAGGCAGTATATACTGTATGCCATACCGTGTACGTGGTCATACCTAAAAAAATTAAGTATACATTTTTTCGACAGTTAACCATCGGGTTATACTGTACAAAACAAAGTCGACCAATTTGCTCGGGATAAATTCGATATCGGACAATATTCTATATATTGGGTTACACACCAAACTTTTCAGACGGTACAAAGTTGGGGCGTAATCCCGCCCTGTCCACATCTTTCCGCCGCACCAAATATTGCATCAGCTTGGACGAACAGAAGTTCAGCATAATTTGTCTAAAAAATAGCGTTGCTTGCTGCACGATTTTCCGCCGAACAAATGGGGCTGGCTGGACCCTTGAGTAATAATTTGAATAGTTACGATTATGCATGTGTATGACACATACAGGTATGTGTATGATATGTATGTATGTATGTGTGTGTGTGTATGCACGCAAAGTAGTACATACTGCAGCCGCACACTTACGCATTTCCGTCCAAGGCATCGTCATCGCAACCCTCATACAGCTTCATCAGCAGTAAACGAAACCCAGAAAGGACCCGACAAGAGCGTCTTCATACTTCTCAACTAACAGTCACAACCTGTACGTACATACATCTCTCATACTCTTGTGATCCCACTGTGTACATCAGCTAGCTCTCGTAGTGTGTTGTGCGTGCACTCCTGCATCCTGCTGTTCTGTATGTCATGATACTCGTGCTCGTGTACCTTTGCTCTCTCTGCTTGTATGTACAGACATAATTCTCGACAAAGTACTACGTACACAAACAGCGAGAAGCAACAGCGCAGTATTTTTGGCAGTTTTGAATTAGCCCTTTGACTCTCGCTCTTCTTGAACTTGACCCGTTGGCATTCTTGTTTTTCGCGTGCGTCTTGCGCAGTCGCTTTTCTTCCTTGCTCTACCATCGCTTCTTCCCACAACCCAGGCATCTCGTCCAGCCTTCGCCTCAACCACCAACGCCCGCTGTCGCCTTCTCCAGTCATGCCTTCTCATCTGGCCCTCCTACTCTTTCTGGCTTCAACGGCGATCATCTCCTTGATCTCCCCGGCAATCGCTCTCTCGTGCTACCAAGGATTCAGCTTCCACAAGAAAAGACCGCGGGAGTGCCAGGCGGGGCAAAGATCCTGTACCAGAACAAAGGGAGATCAGACAGCGATCTATGGCTGCAGCCCACACAAGTGCAGCACCCTCAAGCCTGGCATGGAGTCAACTGCCGAAGGAGTTCAGTGTGACGGTGGCTGCTGCACGGGAACTGCGAAGAGCGACATCACCACTAAAATCAAGAAAGGAAGCAAGTATGAGGAATGCTGCTGTACAAGCACCGACTGCAATTATGGAAAAATACTAGAAGTCCCAGAGCCCCTTCATCCCCCACAAGTGCTACCGGAGCGAGGGGGGCACAACTGCCTCGGGGGATTGCGAAAGCCTGTACTACGCGTCCTGCATGAAAGTGGTCGCAGATGGAGTGACTCGCTATGACTGCATGAACAAGCCGTGCTACCTCGTAAGGATAGAGGCGCTAAGCTATGCCGTAGGAGACGTGAACTGTGCCGATGATGGATGCTGCGAGGGAACGGCAAACCAGTTGGCGAAACTCCTCCTACTCATTACGCCAGGAAGCAAGTTCAGGTTGTGCTGCTGCAACGGAATCAACTGCAATGGTGATGACAATGTCCCCGATGACAAGAAACCCAAAGGCGATGGCAACAGTGCCGCAGACAGAATGGTCAAGAGCGGAATCCACATCCTCCTGCTGGGCATCGCCATCGCCGCCCTCATCCATCGCCATCAGCAGTGAACGAAGCTCACAAAGGCCCCAACAAGAGTCACCTGCATGATACCGTACTTAAACTTACTAATCAATTTTACATCCCTCTCTGTCCAACCTGTAGTCCTGTACTCGTGATAAAGAGAACATGTTCAGAACAACACATCATCGCAAAAATGCAGACTTTTCATCGCAATAATGCAGACTCTCATACAATACAATACACTATCGAACTTGTGTCATATCTTGCTCTATCTGCTTGCTGTACGTACGTACAGTACATATCTCGGCATAACAGCCAATAATACCGCATTATCGACATGATGTAGCGGTAGCGGTAGCCTCAGCAATGTGTTTACACCAGTGCTACGCCTTCAATTCGGTTGGAACGCTGACGGCATGGCCAGACCCCATTCACACTGGAGTTGAACACTTGCCAGAGTTGTGCCAGCTGCAGACACATCGTACCACCTCCGCGCGTCAATTGCCCATACTGAAACACTTGCCCGTTTAATTGTTAGCTCCTCCCAGATTTCAAAGTCTCAGTGGTCAACTGGTTGCGCAACCGATATATGGAGGAGTTGCGCAACCGAACGTCAACCGTATCGAAAATTGCATGATGGCTGCAACGGTTAGCATCGGTTGCACAACTTTGATATATCGGTTGGCGTCGGTTACGCAACCAGTTGACCACTGAGACTTTGAAATATGTACGGGAGGAGTAAGCCGCATCACATTTTATTACTTATAGTTGAGGGGCCAAAATTCGTCCACTGAGCCTATAAGAAAGACACGCATTAGGTGCATACATACGTACTTGTCGATTGATATCTCCAATGCACACCCATGGCTTGAGTGGACTTCCAGCTGCAATGGCCCACTTGGAATGATCGTGATTGTTGGTAAAATTTATCGCATGCATTGGCAGCTGAATTGCGGAGATGTCGTGAACGGAATATGGCGATGAGCACCAGGAATGCAGATTGCCACCTCCATTTTGCCAGGTTTCAGTGAACATGGATACGTGAAGACTTGGTGCCACAAAATCAAAGTACAGATCTGAAAGAAGAACTACCAGCAGCATGCGTAAAATACCACCTTTGCGTAAAATGTCCAACAGTCAAGCAGCCTTATACCTTTGTCCCATTTTCCATTTTTCGCAAAGCTGGTGAAGACGTTTCCAGCTTGACTTTTCAACTGCAGTTCGCTGGTCCATGGTGGTTTCCTGGCAAATTTATGTTGCAGAACCTGCACTAAATAAGGCTGTTGCGACGCCATTTTGCTCGGGAAATGCGAAGAGAAAATGTATGGTTCATTGAGGTACAGCTGTTTTCCTGCAAAATAGCGCTTTTGTTGCATTTGGTTAGATCTGGGGAAATTTTGCACCAGCGTTGGGAATAGCTTTCACAATATTGCATACCTATCAATGACAGTTGATTGTAATTGAACGAAACGCACAACATGGATTGTCCGAATTCTCTCGCGTTGTTCGGATATTCATACGCTTCTGGAGATGGAAATTTTGGAATGCTGTGGATAAGCCAAAATCCAGAGGAAAAGTCAAAGAGCATGGCACCTGAAACAAAAAAGCGTGGTGATCTGTCTGTACATGGACATCAAATAGGAGACGGATATTTTGGCTGCGTGTGACAGACACAGAAATGCTATGAGACGCCAGGCAAGAAAGAAATACAGTACATATAAATTCATTGCCACGATGTACAGTATACGGTACCATCGATCCAGGGTTCGATTTCCTGGATCATCCATAGGGAATCGAACCCTGGATCACCAAGTTCAGACTCAGAGTAGATGAACATCCGCTTTTGAAGGACTAGCTGACTACCTTTTGTGTGACCACTGGTCAAACTGTACGTTCCGTTGGGAAATTCATCATTGTACAGCAGATGGAAGACGTCGCGTTCTGTCTTCAGTTGATACAGCTGCTGAAGAGTATGGGCCAGTGCATGAGCGCGCGCGTTGAGACCAACTTTCGACAAGATCCACGCTTGCGGCTTGGTGGAATCCAAGTAGAAAAAGCCGTATCCCTCGGAAACGCTCGGAACGGATGACCGTTCGAGTTGAGGAATCTTGTATCCAGCCCACCTGATGAAAGAAGAAAGTGATAGAGTAGCCATAGCACCAATGAAACTTTATGGGGTTTGGCTGTGGTTTGGGGAGGGGGGGGGGGGGGGGGGGGAAGGGCTTATAGGTCATTAGGAGACCCCGACTTAGCTTTCGAAACTTGCACATTTTGTACATCTATCTCATTCTTGAATTTTAGAAAATATTACCAATCCACGGGTCTGTTGCTTTGGTCACGGCAGCCTAATTTTTGACGGGAATACACATCGAGAACATGAGTGCAAAGCAGGAAAAACAGTGCTGGAAAAACAGAAGCCATCACAGAAAGAGATGAACAGTTCTTAACAGTATTTTCCGCCTACTATTGGCCTACTGTGATGGTTTACTGTTGTACGAGCCAAGCGTCTAATAGGACCGGAGAGAAGAAGAGCATCAGTGACTTGACTTGACTTTCCGGTATCTTACTTTTACTTTACTGGCTGGCTATTTTTTTACCGTACTGCAAATTTTAAATATTTGCGTTTTCTCGTTTACCCTTGTGATTTTTAGTTACTCGCATTTCCGTTAAGAAATTTTCTTTAGCAAGTGATTTTAGATTCTCTGATCATGCCACCGACTCCTCCATCCAGCTACATTACGTACATACCACTGATGTCAGAGTAAAATTTACCGGTACTTTACCCGGGTAAAATGGCCAATTTTGGGCCGGGTAAATTTACTTTACTTTACCCGATGTAATGACTTATCGGGTAAGGTTTACCGGTACCCGGCACTGTGGACGCTTACCCGGGTAAAAATGCTGAAAGTGCGGGTAAGTATGGCCAATGCTTACCCGATTTACTCGGCACATACTTGCTCAGTACTTACCCGGGTAACTACTCGAGTAAAGCGTGTGCTGTAGGCAGCTCAGCACTCGCTCGCATCTAATTCCTTCCACGAGGTGGAGAAGACAACGCACGAAGCGGCACTTCAACGTTCGTTCATTCGCGCATACGTAACTTATAGTATATGTATGTACATACATACCACGTACATATGTACATACATACCACGTATGTACCTACGTGCATATGTATGTATGGTACAGTATGTACAGTATGTACGTATGGTACAATAGCTCACTTACGGTCAGGCAAAATGGCAGTGCTGGGTACATGCATGTTGGTAAGTAATGTATGCAGGATGTAGCAGCAAGCTACTGCGATATTCAACAGTGATAGTTCCGTTGATGAAAAACTTGCGACGGCGAACTTGCGAAAAACTTGTGCAACGGCTCGAATGAAACAGTGACACAGAAAAAACTACATAGGCCAAGCTATTGCTAGCTTTTTAGTACTAAAATAATTTCCTATACTTACTCGATTTTACCCGGGAAAATGCATCACTTGGCTTTACTTTACCCATTTGACAGGAGCCGGTAAATTTACTTTACTTTACCCGGGCTAGGGCATACCCGGGTAATTTACTTTACTTTACCCGTTTTTACTGAAGACAGAGTTGACATCAGTGGTACATACGAGGCATAACGCGATAAGCATGAGGGAGGCCTACTATGTTTCATTGGCCATGAAATGAGAAAGAGTGAGATGCAAAAACCTTAAATTTTAAAATATATTGGCTGCAGCCTCTTCATCATTTTTGTAGGAGACTTAAAGAAAGCAAGCATAAGTCAAACCCATTTCATATCCCCACCAATTTTTTTTCTAAAGCCAAGGCCAAATCACAAACCAGCAGAGCCTCAACTTTCGGGCTTTTATCGGACATCAAAATCTTCGACTCTCTCTGACTCTGTTGATGCGATGAGACGGATCGATGAGCGTTGAGTTGGTTGGTCAGATGACAATCTTTTGAAGACTGTCACTGGATTTCTCATCAAGCCCTCAAAAGAATATTTTACGTAATTCTGAAGCTTTTGAAGGTCTAGAAACGTGTAGCCTGTTGCAGCAATGAAAAATTGACCATAATGTCCCTTGGTCACTTTACGCAGTGAGTGAGGGAAATTTTGAATGCGCGCGCGTACTTCAAAACTTATGACAAAATATCGCGGGTTCTCTCGTTCCGTCGCTTTTTTGTATGGCGCGCGTGCGCGTCGTCGTTTTGTTTTGTTTTGTTTTCGAACTCGAAGTCGAAGAGAAGAACGCGAAGCGTAGAAGTGAAAATCGAATGAGAAGATTTTCAAATCGAGGAGGTTTTATCCAGATTCCTGAACGAAAAGAAGGTGGATAATCAAAGGAAACAAGTTGATCTTGTCACAAATGTGCTGATAAAGAATTTTTGTGCGTCCTGGAGAATTTCAAATTTGGCCAAAATGCAGTATTCATCGTTTGTTATTGAGGCGAGTAGGTGTGAGTGAGTCATTTTATGTTCATCCATCCATGCCTTTTGAACAAGAATGTGTGGGTGATGACACGGGTCTTTACAAAAACCATCATTGTTCACGATGTCTTCAAAATATCTATTGACCAAGTTTTTTATTGCGTTCTACTCTCGTCAACTTACTTTGTTTGTTGAATCATCCAATTTTTCAAGGAAGCTTGTCGTCATAACATGTGTGTGATGTGCGACAAGCTCTAAGAATTCTCCCTTTTGTATCACGATATCAGGCTGTTCAACTACAATTTTTCTTGAAATTATTGATTTTTCTTGAGGACTCTTTCTTGGTGTACGAATCAAAAGTTTCCTTTCCTCCATAGCCCATGTATGCCATCACTGCAGCTTTGCGTCATCAGTTTTGCTTTTTTTTTATGAATCCTAGATCTTTTCCGTCATCCATCTTTTTGCTAGGCTGCTGTGCTGAACAACTGGTAATAATGTTCCTACCAGTTGCAATTTCCAGCGGTCTTTCTGCTCTAATGCAGCTGTTTTTCTTGTCGTGGTTGCTTTGCTTGCCCATTTATTTGTCTCCATCTTTTGTGCGGCAGGATAGATGTTTGCTTCTGCTTGCTCTGCACCACTGGTTTTACAGGAAATTGATGTACCGAAAGCCCAAGGTCGCTTATGGTTGTTTGTTTGCATCTGAAATGAAATTTTTTTCGTTAGTTGATTGATACCTTTCCATACAAACCTCTACACACGAGTGCTATTTTACTACCTCAATATCGCGCATGAGTGATGTGCGCTGTGCGCATGCCTACGTTTTTCCTCCTTGCTTTAGTCTGTTTTTTTCCGGGGCTTTTGTGTTGGTTGTTCGTGATTTTGCAGTACTATTCCTCTCTCGACTTGCTGTAATTTATGATCCCCGGCCAGCGCGCTTTTGTCTCGATTTTTTGCCGACAAAAAATCGGCGAAAAATGCCCAACTCGGATGCGGGCGAGTTCTGTTTTGTTGGAAGGTTTTCGTTAGACAAAAAGTTCCCTCCAGTCTGCACTGTCTGCGTATGATTGTGTGCGTACGTACGGGTTCATTGGTTGTTGGTTGTACATAGCTGCTGTGTGCTGTTCTTTTCGCGTGTGTCGTCGTGCTTTGTGTGACAAAGTTGACCCCAAATCCCCCACACCGCAGCGCGACAATGTATACATACCAAGGTTAGAGGTTGAGACGTAGATTTCTGGAGTGCTTCTGTTCTCTTTGCAGCCGCTGAGGGGACATTTCCACTATCTGTGGTTGCTCTTTTCTTCTCAGCCTACGTTATCTCTCCGAGGTTAGGTGCAAATCCATCATTGCGCTTTTGTCCCTCAGTGAGGAAAGGAGGAGAGTGCTTATTGTTGCTTCGGGTTAGGAAGGAAACAGATAATGGAAACAGAAGTCTAACCTTTCAGCTCTTATTACTCAGTCACCTGTTGTGTCTGTGACTGTGCTTAAAGGAATAATGTTGCTTTCTTGCATATTCTTTCTTTAGCTTGGCCCACAGATGTATTATAGGCTCTAATACCGCACAGTGTGGTCATCTGTTCAGCTTGGCTTAGTGTGCATTCTAAAGCTTGCATTCGACCGTGTCATTTCCCCTGGTGGCACTTGTTATTAGCCACTGGTCAGTTCTAGTGTAGTGGTCAGAGGGCGGCTGCTGGCTAGCTTATTCACGATTATTCATTCAGCCTGCTAAATAGATACCGGGGGAATTAGCACGCTCCGTTCGGCAATAGCCTACTAATCCCTGGGACAGGCTTGTCAGTGCAGGGATAATAAATTTGTCAGGTGTTCCACGTATTATTCTACTGCTTGGCATATGAAAGGGCGGTATCCTTTTACATTTCTGAATAGTACGTTTCGTTCTAAGCGACGTATGTAGGTAGCTAGCTGGAAAAAGAGCTTTTGGTTGGCTTCTGTTATGTACGGCAGACTGCTAGCTGCTAATTGTGTGCATCGGTTTTTACGGACGGTATTTATGTGCGTAGGTCTGCCTTTAGATGTACCTACATGTGTGTATGTTGAGAGCGTTATTTGTCATTTGCCGATTCATTGACATTAGCTCGACGTTCGTTTATGAGCGGACGGAAGTCGATTACTCATTTGCGTATGTTTATGGATGAGTTGGTAGGCCTTATTGCTACACGGTTGCTTTGTGTAAACTAAAAATATCTGTCGATTCTCATGTTTTTGTGGTGAAATGACGATGACGCATGGTTCGATTCTCAGCCACGGGCATATATCAGGTTTTTCCCCATCATGGAGTACCAATTCTTGACACTCTTTTCGATTTCATTCATTTCCCTTTTTTGTCACACTTTTTCCATCTGATCCAAAGCGACATGTTTTCAATGGATCACGCCGCCAAGTATGCGACGATCATCCGACACTTGAGTTGACACTTTTGTCGCCCTCGCCTTTCATTTATTTGTCTGATTCAGATGTATGTGATGAGTTCGTTCCCTCTTTTACTCTCAAAGAGTTGGACCACTTACTGTCGTGCTATCTGTGTTCATGTTCATGTGATCATCTTTTCTTTCTCGCCATGTAGCGGCGAAATAAGAATGTCGGAAAGAGGCCTTGACACTTTTGCCTGTCAGAGTTGGTTCTTCTTTCGTTGCTTCTTGTTCAAAGATGGTTGGAATGGACAGGGGCACAGGCAGATTAACGTAGGACTCCCCTGGTTTGTTGGAGCAAGAAAATAGTGGGGGATATTTTGCTTCGCTCCAGTCGTACATACATTTTGTTTGAGTTGTTCTTTTCTGTGCTCTTGGAGGTCTTGCTATATTTTGTGCGTTTTCTCATTCGCTTTTCTTTGAACGCAAGCCCGGAAATTAAGGGGGATTTCTTGGGAACAAGAAGCAAGAATTAGTCACAAAATGACACAGTACAGAACAGTACGTACTGTGTGTTGCGAAAAGTTTTGGGAAAACTTTTTGGGTCGATTTCACCCTCCGTTCGCTCCATTTTTTTGGTGGCGCAGAGATATCAAAGCAGAAGCCGCCGCCATCTTGTTTCCAGCTGACATCTGAGTGACGGATGGCGAACGGTCGGGTGTTCCATGTATTTTGGGCCCCCGGAAAAAAAAATGTTTTTGTCAGTTTTTTTCTGGAGCTGGTTTAGGCCTACGAAGTTTGGCGACAGTTTTCCCCTTCGGGAGCAGTTTTGGAACACAGGAAACAAACACGAAGCGTCGGTGTACTAAAATAGGCTGTCGTCTGTCCTTGGAAATACTGGTTATTTCTGTTTGCAGTTGTCGTGGAAGAGTAGGTTCGCGTGAATTAGGCTATTGAAACCATGGACTGCACGAGAGGGGAAGCTTATCGACCACCTTTTGTTTGACACTGGTTGTGGTGTGATGATGAGTTGTTTCGCGTCTGTGTCGATGTCTGTCCCATAGGATTTGGTTGTCGCCTGGACGCATAGCATGAGTGAGAGGCAGACATGTTTTCCGTCTCTGTTTTGTCCTCGGCATGTGTCCATGTCCGTGAATGTACAATCGGATATAATTTTGCGCGGCGTTCCTCGGTTTTCCTTCTCAACGCGCCTGCTTGTAGCATTCACTCCCGTGGCTTTATCTCCTTCCTGCGTGCTGTGGTATGATGGGTCGGTGGTTGGTGAATGAATAGGAAAAGTGATTCTGCTCTCCCCTTTGTGGGTGAATAATGCGGTCGGTCAACCAATTTTCCGGAAGCACTTTTTCGGCTTCGCTTTGGCTTCTTTCCATCGCACGTTCCGTGTTGATTGTTTTTCAAATAAAATAGCGACACCATGTGCGTTTGTTTTGGCATGTAGTAGTAGCATATTTCTAAGGCCTAGCTCTCATATTAGGATGCGTAATGAGGCATGAGGTTGGGTTTGGGCTTAGGCAGTATGGAACCCTCCCATCCCAGTCCCATTCCATGATCGAAGGAGCTACTGTGTGTTTGGAAGCGAGCATGCCACCAGTTGGCCATGTTTGAAGAGGAAACGTGTTGTAGAATATTGAAGGCTTGGCCCCTGGCCTTCTTGTCCGGTCGCGCGTACGTGCGTGCGTATGTGTCGGCGTGCGTGACGTGTGAGTGAGGAGTGAAATTATGGCCTTTGACGACATCTGCTGTGCTGTACGTCCTTTCATCAAAATGTCCTGTGAGCGTGGCCACTGTTTGAGGCCGCCGTTCTTATCGTGTGCCCACTTGACCAGAGTAGAGAAGGTAAAGGTTTGACTTGACCTGTACGTTCCTGCGTTTAGAGAAAGTGATGGCTCTTTCACATTGGAGACACGCGTCCGTGGCTTGTCCATGGCTCGGTGTGTACGCTGGCGTACGGCCAACGCACGTCTCTCCGGTGCGAATCAGCCTTGAATCTTGTGTGTGACAAAAATACGATTGCTCAATGGTGTCGGTATTGGCGTCTGCAAGTTCGTACACATTTTCTCTACTGTTTCTGTTTTGCTGCCTACTCTTTACTGTACTCTTTCTTTCTTCTGTATGATTCACAGTCGTATTGCGTATTTACCTTGTTGAAATTACGCAATTGGATGCGGACGTTTGTCATTACTCATTCTTTTTGCCTGAACTGAGGAATGCTAGCTTATGACATCCCTGTAATAATATGTATGTATTGCTTCCGGGGCTTGTGTGTGACTCAAATATGCCGACATAAGCTTTCTCCCTAATTGATGTGTTGTTTTCCTAATGATTACTGGCTCTCTGTCCCTATCTGTATCGTGCGTATGCCTGAAAGGGAGGTGTGAAATTACGCGCGCCTATTTGTATGTACGTAAGCAATAGTTTGCTTTGGCTTCTGTCCAGACCAACGTACGTACGCATGGTATATGGTACAATGGGGTAAACCCGGATACGGGGTAATCCCGGACACCTAAGCTTTTCTGAACTTGCCGCTTCAGCAAACGATGAACACGGTAGCGTATTTGAAAGGGGAGAGTTCAAGGAATCGATTGGTAGAATACTTGTCTCAATCGGTCGTATGGTTGCTGAGATATGCTAGGTGTCCGGGTTTACCCCCGTGTCCGGGTTTACCCCACAGTACCCTACTATGCAGAGTAGCTGGAGTAATTTGCTTTCTATCCAGTAGGCAGCTTTCTGGCACTTGGCTGATTGTGTCTGCCGCTGTGTTTGATTGAGCCGCTCGCGCGGCGCGCGCTTTGCTATTTTAGCCAAGTTCAGTCAGTAGCTGGCTGGCTGGCCGAGCTAAAGCAGCTTTATGCTTGGCTAGCTAGTCAGACGGCTAAACTTGGAGCGATGGATGGTGTTTCCTGGCGTAATGTGCGTTGCAACAAGTGTCATCGCGGACTGTTGTGGTTGTTTTGAGGCGCGGAATATATTGTAATATGTACAGCGGGTTCAGACGTGCTTGGGTTGAAATTGACGAAGTTTTTGTGGTTGAATTGAAACGTAAAACTTACGGGTTCACCAGACGTGGGCACGGTTTTGAGGGTGGGGGTCTGTCAGTGGGGGTATGCAGGAGGTCAAAAGTGGGGGGGGTGTTGCGTACCCCCACCCAAAAAAATTTTTTTGGCCACGTACCCCCAAATTTTTTACGTACCCCCAAGAAAAAAACCTCACGTACCCCCAGCATATTTACGTACCCCCAACTGTAAATGGTGTGCTACATAGCCCCACAAAGTCTATATCTATCCCCAGAAAAAATGAGCACTTTTTTGCACCAGTGCAACAGTTTTTATTGTGCACCTTGTAATATTTATACAAAATGCAGTGGTGGGTTGATAAGAGTGGTGTGTAAGTATGTGTTCGAATCGAATTTCCACTGTTGAATACTTTAGCAACTTGTCTAGAATGATAGGGATAAACCATTATATAAAACTATTCACGACATTGTGCAACTACAAACAACAATTCTTGACAATTGCATGCACTTTGTGGAGTATGTAAAAAGTCTGAGCATGGATGTAAGCCAGAGGGAAAAAGGGTGGGGGTACGTGTCCTGGCAGACAAACTGGTGATTTCAAGTTTGGGGTTACGCGGTGGGGATACGTAGTGCTGTTTTTTTTCTGGGGGTACGCGGGGGTATGTTGCTTTTCATTTTTCCTGGGGGTACGGGTGGGGGTATGGAGAGGTAGGGGTGGGGGTGCGTTCAACATACCCCCCCTCACCCCCAGGCCCACGTCTGGTTCACCCAACTTTGCGTGGACTCTGCGTCTTGTTTCGTTGTGGAGATTTGAAAGCGAACTGAACTGAAACATCAAAGTTACAGGTTTACCCGCTTATTGGGAAAATGTAGAAATTGGTACGTCTGAATTCGACAAACTTATGGCTAATTCACATATCAAGGACATGCGCTCCGCGTACGCTCGACACACAAAGGCATGGACAGCACAGCCATAAATGCTGCGGGCGTACGTCGAGCGCATTTCCTCCTCAATGTGAACGAGGCATCACTTTCAGTATTGCCAAGTTTGGTGGTGTTGATTTTGTTGCAGAAGTGGAAGCGTTCTGTCTGGGCCGTGGCGCTAGAAGGAAATTGATTTGCGGAAAGGCTTAGCGCCTTTCGGCTATAGCTGCTGGACTACGTACTACTACTGACTGCAGTGTCTTGTGGTGTTGCCGTTTTGTACAAACAAACTACTCCAAAATTTACTACCAAGAAGGAAGCAGCCAGCATAATCAGCAATCCCGTCTAAACTTACGTACAACGTATGCAATTGTTGGGAAGGCGGCTGATAAAGTGTGACACTCTGTTCCAGTGGGCTTTTGGAGCTTGCAGAAGGAAATATCTAGGAAAGACTGATACAGAGCTGCCTATAGCAACAATTCGGTTGTTCTCTCTGTTCTCGATATAGGATCTACTTTCATCAAGGAATTCCCAAGGTCTGTTGTTCATGTGCGTGTGAGTGAATGAGGTCATTATCTCGTCACGTGTGATAGTGGCTATGATGCTTGATCAAAAGAGAGAAAGTAAGGTTGGTCAGATGATTAGTTCGAGGCGTTTTTCTCTCTTTAGATTGACACATTTGTTAGGGCCCATTCACATCTGAGGCATGCGCTGGACGTACGTACGCACGGCGTGTCCATGGCTCGACACACGCAAAGGCATGGACAGCCATTGGTGCGCCAGGCGTACGCCTAGCGTATACCTTTCCAATGTGAATGAGCCATGATTACTCTAAGAAGAGAACCAGTTGAACTGTAAAGCCAGACAATATAGGTGTACGTACCTATCTCTGGTTCTTTGCTTGGAGCAAGTAGTATTTTCAGATTTCTATTCCAGCCTGTCTATGCGACTGTGGCATTTGCTTTCAGTTGCCAAATATGAACAACACCTCCTCTCTCTCCTTGTCCCAGGACGAAGTTGAAGAAGCCAGTAGCTACCACCCTAGTTGCTGTTGTACCCTTCATAACGCCAGTGCTACATACGCGTCAATCTGCTCAAAAGCTTCGCGTGGTTGTTGTGGAAGGGGTCGTGGTATGACGCCTCAAGCTCCTGACGACCCCTTAACCCTTTCCGAAGTTGCCGATCCCTTAACCCTCTCCGTCCTTCCTGCCGAAGTTTCGGTGCAGAACGCTGCGTTAACTGCCATGGAGAACAAAACGACACGGGACGACGAGCCTACTATCTCTTTTCCAATGGAAGAACGTGCTACATCGTCGGTGGTGGCTAAAGAGACGGTTGACATTCAACAACACGCTCCTCAGGCGCTAGATGAAATTGGTGGTGGTTGCAAAAGCGGGTATGTGAGGGGGAGGAGGAAAAGCGACGAGACGCGAAACAGACGACGATGGAGGAAAACAGAAGACGGTGGTGGTGGTTACTTCCTGCCCTGTTTTGGCTTGCTCACGATGTCCTACTACTGTTGCTGTACGCTGATCTTTCTCTCGTCATTCTTGTCCGTAGGTAAGGAAAAAAGCAAGAACGTAAGTATCAAGAATTCATATGGGATGGAGTATTCTTTCAGCTATAGATCGCGACGCGATATCTTCTGGGCGTACAATGCCATGGACAGTTGTAGTTTGTCTGCAAAATGATGCAAATTATAGATACCGTTTATTTACCATGTACTCCAAGAGAGGTCTTCATAACACAGGCCTCTATAGGAGTAACATTGCACAACAACGCCCAAAAGATATCGCGTCGAGATCCGAAGGGTTCGGTTTCATATATTCTTGGTATTCCTGCAACTGCTTCCGCCATTGGTATGGACTGTAGGGGTGTGCAGTAATATGTGGGTAAAATGGTGATGGTGCGAAACAAACGAGAGAAGGGGCCATTTTGTTGCGGAAGACGAATGCTAATCTGTAGCTTCCCATTGGCGTGTGGGTTTGGCTATGCTTCTTAGCTGCATTAGTCCGGTATTAGTGCCACATTAGGCGGGTGATGTACGACACTGGGGAAGAGAGAAGAAAGATGCTTCAGTTTTTGCGCAACATAGGAGCTGGTTGGCAGCCAAACAAATATATATAGAAAGACTAGAAAGGAGGAATAATAGAATGCCTTGTGCACTTTATACAGTATGAATGATACAGGGTGCTGTGCCTTGTTGCAGGGATATGAGAGGATATCTAGCTAACAATGTTAGGCGCTGGCGTATTGTGCGGGTGTCTGTCTGTCTGTACATATAAAGAAGCTTGGGGTTGGCTTGGCCTGTCACCTATTATTCATTCTTTTGGCGTAGCTCTCGCCTTTGCTACGTACGTACGTATGTACTGCGCATTCGGCAAGAGATGCTTCATTCAAGGCAGCCCAGTAGCCGTCAGCAGTACGCCACACACGTGGTGAGTAGACTCATGGTGAATTCACTGTATGCACGTATCAAAACGTAGGAACAACCTTGAGTGAGTTCACCGTGAGTTTTATGAAAATTAGAATGCTCAAAACAAACTCACCATGAATTCACCGTGAGTTTGTTCAAACCACGTGTGTTGCGCACCTAGTTAGTGGAGCTCAGTGTCAGTGGCTCAAGGGGCGTCTCGTTTTCACCCAATACAATAGCCGGCTAGCTAGCCTATAGATCTGTAGAGCGTAGTGGGAGAATGCGTAAATGATACGCACTACCCAGACGTGGGCACGGTTTTGAGGGTGGGGGTCTGTCAGTGGGGGTATGCAGGAGGTCAAAAGTGGGGGGTGTTGCGTACCCCCACCCAAAAAAATTTTTTGGCCACGTACCCCCAGATTTTTTACGTACCCCCAAGAAAAAACCTCACGTACCCCCAGCATATTTACGTACCCCCAACTGTAAATGATATGCTACATAACCCCACAAAGTCTATACAATAGCCTACCTATCCCCAGAAAAAAATGAGCACTGTTTTTTTGCACACAGTGCAACAGTCTTATTATTGTGCACCTTGTAATATTTATACAAAATGCAGTGGTGGGTTGATAAGAGTGGTATGTAAGTATGTGTTCGAATTGAATTTCCACTTTTTGAATACTTTAGCAGCTTGTCTAGAATGATAGGGATAAACCATTATATAAAACTGCTCACTACATTATGCAACTACAAACAATAATTCTTGAGAATGCATGCACTTTGTGGAGTGTGTATAAAGTCTGAGCATGGATGTAAGCCAGAGGAAAAAAAAGTGGGGGTACGTGTCCTGGCAGACAAACTGCTGATTTCAAGTTTGGGGTTACGCGGTGGGGATACGTAGTGCTGTTTTTTTCTGGGGGTACGCGGGGGTATGTTGCTTTTCATTTTTCCTGGGGGTACGGGTGGGGGTATGGAGAGGTAGGGGTGGGGGTGCGTTCAACATACCCCCCTCACCCCCAGGCCCACGTCTGACTACCCAGGCAGTGCACTTGCTTGAATGTACGTCGTACACGTACAATGTATGTACGTACGTATCCAGGCCTATATGCTTTTCAAGACTTTGAGCTGCATTTGAATATTGCGAGGCTAACAGGGGGTGAGAGCGTTGAATTTATCTGTGGGTCCCGTCTTTGATTCGACCCTTCGCAAATTGACGCCATGGAATACTGTGGTAAGAGTCGCCTTAGAGTCAAAAGAAGCCTCTATAGGTTGACAGGAGCGTCATATGCCTGAGTGGAATGACCACACGTCGCGCACAAACAATGGACAATAGCGCACACGTGTTTGTACGTACGTACGCACACGTATACGCTATGCATAGGACCGCGAAAGGATGGGACACATGCACAAGCATTCTTTCTGGACACTTGACATTGCCCCGTGGTCAGTCTTTCATTTTCGGTGACCGCTGTGGCAACATGCATAGGGCCGTCGGTTCACAAAGAGCATAGACCAGTCGACCAGTGTATAGAGGGACATATGAGTAAGCTAGAGGGCAGTAGGGTTAGCTAATTGCCTTCTTGTTACACAACTATCGTTGGAGAATGGGAAGGGAGAGTGCCTCCTATTGGCATTGTTTTGTGACAGCAGGGACAAACGAGCTAATGTCGTTTTCCTGTCGGCTCGCCATCAGGGCCAAAATGATGAGGTAAGATTGCGTTAATGGCGGAGGACAGTAGGCTCGCTAAAATGCCCTATAGATAGGGTGCTATGGGGTAAACCAGGCCATGGGAAAATCCGGCTACCTTAGATTCAGGGGTTTGTCATATCTCAGCAACCAATGGACCGATTGCAAATATGATATTTATCGATTCCTTGAACTCTCCTCTTTCAAATAAACTGCTTGGTTCCATCATTTGCTTACCCCATAGCACCCTATGTCCAGTAAGAGCGATGTATGGAATGAATAGTGTGCACTGTTCGCATTGAAAGCCATTAGCTTAGGCAGAAGTGTTGGGCAAGGCCGTGTGGCTAAAATGGGGAGGGGAATGGGCGAAAATGTTTTGACATTTGTGTCGACTCCACAAGAAAGGCACAAATGCCACCTCGCTTTGGGAACGTTTGGAAAAGTCAGACCGAATGGGCTTGCTTGGGCAGTGTTGCCAGATGTCCAGAGTGCAATTGCGCTAAGCACTCAGGACGACATTGCGCCAGACCGATGGTTGCCTAAGTGGCGACCGGGGGGGGGGGGGGGGGGGGGGGGTGCGGGGCAATGGAATTTTTTTTCATATTTGGGTTCCTTATCTCACGACTTCACATGGCAATCGACTTCTCCTTCTTTTTCATGCTACTATGCGCACTGCAGAAAACAGAAACAGAAACCATCAACATTTTGCACATGTACATTTTGGTTTTCAATAGTATAAAATGGTTTTCTTGGCTCCACTTATTCATCGAAAAGATGAAGTGATGTGATGCACCATGCAAATGCCACATACAGCATGGACTGTGGCATTAGGCATGTCAGCGGGGATTTTTTATATTGCAGTAGAGATGCGCGCATGGTGCACGACATGTACGGCAGCTGCACATGCCATGCGCACATCTCTTCATGCTAAAAATTCCACCAGTTTGCCCAATGTCGCAGAAATAACTTCCCTCTTATTCCAAAGATGGATTTAGCACAAGTAAAAAACCGTTTCTCCTGTACCTATTCAATTCATGTAGTCAAAAAAATTTTTCCCCTGCAGCCACCCCCTGAATTGCGCCAGAATTGCGCCAATTGCGCTAGATCAAAATTTCTGCGCCAGACAGGGGTCGAATTGCGCCAGGGTTGGCGCAATTGCGCCAGCCCTGGCAACACTGGGCTTGGGCTGGGCTGGCTACTTTTTGCACACGCTTCGAGTTGTGCAGGCATGCATGCGTGTTGAGTTGGCGTTGTAGTAGCTTGCTTGGAATTCAAAGCTGACATTTGGCTCTCAGGGAAACAAGCACCACTGGGTTGCTTGTTATGTAAATGCAGTGCAGCCTACTGACTGTGTGGGTAGTTTGCTTGTTTTGACTTGCTTTTGCGTTTCTTCATGCAACCAACAGGAGCGAAGCAGACTGTCTTCAGGGGGTGATTTCGCTAAGTGCATTTTAGGGGGAAAAGCTCGTGTGTGTGTGCTGCTTTGCTTGTTGTGCTTTGCTGGGAGCTGTTGTACATACATATGCCCTTGTTTGTGCACTGGTTGTTGGTCGTGCATGTTTATCTCTGTCGCGTGTTGGGTGAGAAAAGGGATGCCATCTTGTCCCATCAAGACCAACAACAAACGAGAAGGTAGAGACAAGCATCTCATTTGATTACAGGAGCACTGTTTATGTTTGCTCCTGCTGGTCAGCTAAGGATGGGGTGTAGTAGTGTGTGATGGTTGGGTGAGGGTACTATTGATGTCAGATGAGCCTTTCATTCAGCGATAGCCACCACGCGCCCAATGATGTATGGGCATAGCTGCTGCCATACGTATTGTGCCGTAAAAGCAATTGAAATTGATGCCAATAGGAGGAGGATGCGGTACCGCACAAGTCATTGCTTCCTTCCTTTGTAGAAATTGATGGAAGTAAAAGCAGGGGCGGGGGGGGGGGGGGGTGGCAGGAAGGGGAAGGAAAAGTGGATGAATGGCCGGACAAAAGGTTTCGAATGACCACACCGCGTGTGGTCTTGACCATTATTCATTCTTGCGCATTGTCCGTGTATGCTCCACCCATGTACTGCAATCTGAGATGGGTGTGTCGTGGTATGCAGGATTTCGCGTAAATTAGTCTGCTCTGAACCGTGGACAAGCATGGACACTGCGGGAAGGAATAAAAGTACTTGAAACTTGAAAGGTACTTTTGGTAGGACCACATTTGCTTGAAAGAGTAAAAAGCTTTTCCTATTTCTACCATCTGAACTGAAAGTGCAATAGTAAGGGGAAATACAATCGCAACTCAGTCTCGATGCAAATGCAAATATGAGAGTGTAATGAAATGATGTAAGGCAAGCGCATCTCTGAACAAGTGGGGCGGGGTGTTGTGTGCAAGATAAACAATTATGATATCGAACGCACTTTGTGTGGTACTCGTGTGAGACCCTCAAGGTGTCTGTTACTTGCTTACTTACGTACGTACTCGCACACTTTGTCGAAATGTGTGTGTGAAGACTTGTGGCTGGCTGACTACTGGATGGGAAAAGCTGTCTGAAGTGGGTGGGGGAACTTTGGGGCTAAATTGCTCTCAAGTATGCGGAGCGGGACAATAATTGAGTACATAGACAGCAACAGAGCGCATTGTGCATAAATTTGAGTTGTAAAATTGGTAAAATGGAAGAAGAGTAGAGGGAAAGTGGTATCGGTTCAGTAGCAGCAAAACTGGGGAAGCAAGAAGGAAGTAAAAACATGGATCTGTATGTACACACTTGCGTTTGTCTACGTACGGATGCATCAACTCAACTCCCAAATGGGGTGTGAGTGAGCCAAAAGTGAGTGAACTGACGCTATGAGTACGTCGTGTGTTATCAGATGACGTTTTGTCTACTGGCTTTTGGCTGGACTCGAAGTCAACGTAATCTTGCGCAGACAACAAAACTCAATCCACCGACTTGACCCATGGGATTTTCGTCGTAAAACCTGACTAGATTCTTGTGGGATGCCAACACACGCACGAATGAAGAAAGCGCTTTCATGTCAGAAGATCAATATAGGGGAAGCATTACACACTGAGTGAGAATTGGATGGACCGTGGGCAGCATGCCTTATCTTGTCTGCTTGTGTTAGTTGAGTGCATGATAGGGCCTAAAATAGGGTTGGGAAAACTTGACACGGCCTTCAGATAAGAAGTAAATGAATGCGTCTTGCCTAACAGTGACAAGTCCATTCGGATCTTAGGAAGGAGTGATAGCTTTGGCGGCTTCTGACTATGACACATTTGGAAAGCTAAAATGAGATTGAGCTATAGCAAGCCTTCCCCTTTTTCACATGATGTACGACGTACGTACCAGCTGGGGGTGTGTGAGAAATTAGTCCTCACTGCTTTTGTGATTTTGACGCAGTACAACCAGTGTAAAAGATACCTTCGTGACAATGTGAATTGAAGCGAAAAGCTTCTCGCATTAGCTGCGAGCTACCCACACACAACTTGAGTTTAGTTTCTGGGGGACGCAAGCAAGCCATAGTCACAGCTGTCATTAGGGGTGGTTTGTTGCGGCTACCGCTACATTCACTCTGGTGTGGCGAGCCACAGACCAGTGTCCATATCGTCCCACAGGGAGACGCTGCTTTTTCTGAAGTGTAGGGTTGTCTGGGGTAATTTGGGCCACCTTCTTCATTGCGATTGAATGACAGTTATTTGGCTGAATATGCGTACATACGTATAATGACATGCAAAGACAATCTAACATTTCTAATGACTTGGGACGAGTTTCAAACATGGACATAGTCCAGAATTACCCCCGATCACCCTTCGTACTAGTTTTCTGTGGTCACTGTCGATGCATTGCGACAACTGACATAGCGCGTGTGCGTGCGTTAGCTAATAAATAAGATTCTCTATGCGACTGAATTGGCTAATGTGCTAAGGAACCACCACACCACAGCCTAGAACGCGATGTCCGCTTTGCTATGCATTGCTCAACTCAGCTTTGTGAATGACTGATGCCTTTGCTAACAGGGGGCAAGGGATGTGCAGTCCGGCATATATTGGGAGATGGTGGTAAATTGATCATGCTTGGGCCTATTTGGTGCGGGCCGATCAAAAGGAGATTTTGGGGGTTCAGCGAGGGAAAAATTATGAATCAGCATGCACAAGGAACATGAGCTGGGGCTTAGATGAGCGTACGTATGCATGATATGCTCTGTGTTTTGAGATAGGCGCGTATGCATGCATTAAGTGCGGTACGTATCGAGGTCTGCCTTGGGCTTGCAATATACGTACGCGCGTTAGTTAGGGTATGTTGGGGTGTAAAAAATTTTTCGCCAAACGACCTCGAGAAGCGATTGAATTACTCGCGAACTCGGGGCGGGGACCCATAGAATTGCCGCCTAAAGCCGGATCCATTGCAAAGTGATTTATTGTACTGAATAGCGGCAGCGAGCAGACAGGTATGTTTTGTGCGGTGCATAAAAGTGCATTCGTTTCTCGTTAACTTCAGGGGGCAGAGAAAATGGGCGATTGGTGTGAATGAAATATGGTCGTTTCCTACTCATTGGGTGGCCTGGGCGTTGTTCTATGGGTTGGTTTGGTACCCGGGGCGCAAGGGAGAAAAGTTTATGTGAATTTATGTGCGCAAGGTCGGTCGCAAAAAATTGCTGCTCTGTGAGATAGCCAAGTAGGGGGGCTGTTTGTGTGCAGTCGCCGCTACTTGGCACAATATTTGAGAGCTGAAGGGGAAATGGCATTATCGAATTGAATCGTGGGTTTTTCTGTTCTTTTTCTATGTACACCGATTGATAAAACGCAGCTGGTGTATGATTTTGTGGTTGTCGGTGCCAAGACTGGTTTGTGTCATGTTTCAACCAAGTATGGGTTCAAGAGTGAGCTCGAGCGTAGAAAGAAACATCAACATGCATTACGTGGGGGGGGGGGGGGGGGGGGGGGGAGCTTAGCTAACTTTACTGCAAGGATATTTTTAGTCCTTTTGCGCTTCAAGTAGTCCGAAAAAAGGCGTAGATAGAGTAGAAGTTGGTGGTAGGTTTGAGTCTCAAGGGATATTGTGTACAAGCTCTGAAATGAGTTTGAAAAGCAGACTTGACTGCTGCCTATGCTTTTGCTTGATTGGCAGCCCCGCACACAGCTTTTACTGTCTGCGTTTTTCTAAAATGAGAGGCGACTGATAACAAGGCCAGCAACACTGTAGGATATGCACAGAGTCAGGAATCAAAGAACAAGCCTTTGATTGCCCTCGCCTACATACCCTGAGGTCTGTGTGTGTATTGTATGCTACGAATGACTTTGTCGAACTTGATCCAAAGCGTAGCGTATTTTACATTTTGAATCAAGAATGACAAAATACGGATTGGGATAGCATCGTTTTGTAGCTTTTCAAAAGGGCACAAGCTAATGGTAGGGGTTGTCGGCATATCGTTAGCTGTCTATGCGCCACTGGTTGAATGATGCTATGTTTTTTACAACTGACATTATCGATGGCAAAGACGGAATAAATGAGCAAAAAGTTTTCTTTATCTTTGTTGTGGGGCTTGGGGCAGTAGCTCACTTCGTAGTACCAGCAGAGCAACAGAGGGGTGTGCAAGATGGCTACGCCAGATTATGAACAAGTATGCCTAGGTCGACGACCACTGCATGGCACAAACAAATTTCCTCCTATCATATCTGACGGAAGAAAAATTTATGCACAAAGGTTTGGGGAGGGATGAACTACTAAAATTAGCCTCTTTGTTGCTCATAATGGCGGAGAGGGTGGGTGGATAAAGCTGGGCTATGGGGTACGATGGGGTAAACCTGGTCATGGGGTAAGCCCGGTCGTCTATGCTCTGTGAACTTTCTGGTTCAGCTAATGATGAACTAATGTAGCTCCTTTGTTGAAAGAGGAGAGGTCAAGGAATCGATTGATAGCCTATATGTAATATTTGTCTCAATCGGTGTCCATTGGTCGCTGAGATATGCAGCCCTGAAGTTTGGGTGACCGGATTTTCCCATAGCCGGGGCTACCCCACAGTACCCTACCTCGTTGAAAAGAATGTGTGGTATGGGCGTCTGGTTGCAGATGTTTTTTCACGACCATCAACAAAATCAGGCGCCAGCACTTTTTTCATGGAGCTAATATAAAACAGCCGCAGAAATCATATCTGCAAGGAATAATGGGCAGTAACTAAATAACTACGATCATGATGCATTATGGATGCGATCACTACATACATACGTATGTTACGTACATTATGACGGAAACTAATATTGCTGTGCAGATACTGGTTGACTGATTTTATTACCACCCTGTTTCCATCAGCTCATATCAGTGCTTCCTGTTCTCTGTGTCTTAGTAGTGGGGGCGTCATTGCTACTGTTTTTGTTTCAGCCAATATCTCTCAGGAATTGAGAGTAGGGGACACAGGCACTTAAAAATCGCTAAAAACAGCTATCGTGGTTGTAAAACAATCCATTATTTTTGTTTCATCGGGGGACTTTTGTTAACGGACGAAATGTATGTATGCCTTGGGGGGAGTATGTATGGCAATTCTGTCACCACAGACAGAGTCAATGCATATCTGATGATGGCTAGATAGAGGAGCGTCTCTTAAATTCGGAAGTAGCTTACTGGGCTAAGAGTGGTTGGTAGTGCCTTTTGCTCAGTGAATTTGATAGCATTTTTGTTCTCCTATGAAGGATGCAGTGCATACTAATGAGTGTGAGGCTCTATAAAAGTTGTGCAAGCTCATCTTAGCTTTGCTTTCTTTGTTGTTTTTTTTGTCCACCCAAAGGGGTTTTGGATTCCACCAAGAATGCGCAATAGGCCAGGATCGTATATTCTTCCTTGGTATATGCAATACAGTAGTGTGCTATGCATTCTTACGTATTCGAGGAGGAAAGAAGAGAAATGAAAGCAAGGGGGGAGCGAGAGAGTAAATTTTTTTGCTATGGGATGCCTAAATTAACTATTGATTTCGTTGGATCGAGCTTGCAGAGTTATTTTTGGAAGTGTGTGTACGTACCTACCTATGTACAGTGCATAGGCGTATCTGCTGAATTATGAAGTAGGAAGAAGGGATTGGAAGTTCATTTTGAGGCCCGGAAGAAATTTTTGAGGCGCTCAACTGCAACGGAACCATCTCAAATGATGGCGTACGTATGGATGAGTTGATAAGAGAAGATAAATACGTCATCGTGACAGATTATGAAACATGCATAAAAGCAGTTGGCCTGTCATCAAATAGAATATGACGACAGCTTCTATGGCTGAGGGACAAGCAATATGGCGAAAGCAGTTACAGCATGTACCACTAGTGTACCGTGCTTATTCTTTTCATGCATAGGCACTGTAAAGTGCATACTGTGGGTTAAACTGTTCCGTGATGAATGAATGCAAATATTCTTTTTGTTTCAGCCTTGGCTAGTGATCACTCGAAACTGCCCGATTTGAGCAAAAGTAAGCCTGTTGCAGGGTCTTATTTAACACATACCGCGACCTGGCGTCATTGTTGGCAACAAATCGTGAATCGTCAGCTGTAGTCCGTTTGTTGACCAATAATGTATGGGTGTTGTCCGACAAAAAACCAAGAACGGACAACAATTTGTTGCCAACAATTACGCCAGGTCGCGGTATGTGCTAAATAAAGCTTCGTGTATACCCCTTGGAATATTCGTGCGTAACCCCTTCCTTATGTTCTTGTGTTTTGCAGTTCCGACGCCTCCGCATTTTGTGCACCCGTCAAATCCGAGTCACATCTACTTCATCAAAGAGACGGAGACCAACAGCGAGCAGGAGCTGGCGGACCGCAGTCAGCACAACTCGCTCAAACGCCCCGAGTTCAAGTGCAAAGCGCACGGATACCCCGCTGTCACGTACGTACGCGTAACGTATTGTAGGATACGGTGGGGTAAACCCGGCCACCAAGTGTTGAAGGTTGTTCTATTTTCATGGGTGGCCGGGTGGTTTACCCACAAGAATAAACCTGCCGGGTTTACTCCATTATGCCCTACCACCTATACAATACATACAATAGGTACTTATGTACATGTGCTGGTACACCAGCGTTTGTAAGGAAGCGTACTTTAAGGTAAACCCGGCCATATAGGGCGAACCCGGCCACCTAATCTCCTTTGAACTCGCTATTTCAGCAAATGATGTACCAAATACCTAGCTCATTTGAAAGAGGAGACTTCAAGGAATCGATTGGTATCCCATTTGTCTTAATCGGTTCATTTGCTGCTGAGATATGCAACCGTGACACTTAGGTGGCCGGATTTTTCCATGGGCGGGTTTACCCCACACTTCCCTATATGGCGTACGGTCTGTTTTATGGAAGAATGCTCCGTTATCAATGTATGATATGTGCTTATCCGTTTAGGTATCGATGGCTAAAAGACGGTCAGTCGCTCAACCTATCGGATATGTCTCATCGTACGGTGACTGGCTACAGACCCGGCGAAGGAACGTTCAAGTTTCTGGCGCTTCGCGAGTCAGACGAGGGTATTTATCAGTGCGTGGCGGAAAATGGCAACGGAACGGCGGTTGACGCACCTGTGAACCTCAAACATGCCTGTAAGCACGTATGTATCCACCATATGCAGTAAGGCGATTGGGTTGGTCGATGGCGACCCCGCGGCATTTAGTGAAAGTTTGGATCGGTGTCTGCGCGGTCGTCGACCCTGTTCAATCATCTGGGAGCGAAAAAGGAGCGAGTGAAAAGAAGAACTGACAACAAATGACGTCGACGACCCCGCAGACACCGATCCAAACTTTCACTAAATGCCGCGGGGTCGCCATCGACCTACGCACTCAGTCGCCTTACTGCATATGGTGGATAGTCTGGCCAGAGAGAGTTGGCTATGTGACTCAAGCCGTACTGCGTAGTTTGCATGTACTTCTGCTAAACAGGAGTACAGAAAGCACGGACAAAAATCTGCAATTGTGAATCTATTTTGCGCAACGCGCCTTGAATGCCATAGCCACCACTCTTTCTGGCCAGACTATAGTCGATGAGTACAGTACATTCGGTACATACTATTTCATGAGCAGAATGGTCATGTTTGTGTGTGTTTGTAGATATCAAGCACTTTCCTCACGGGGAGCCCCCCGAGATGGTGGAGGTGGCGATCGGGGACGCTTACCAGCGCAAGTGTCCGGTGCCCGGCTCCGTACCCCCGCCCAGTGTCTGGTACATTCTCAAGGGAAAGGACAAGGACTCGAAAGCTTTCCAGTCCGTCAACGGAAGCCATATCTCCATCGCTGACGTACGTACTTCCATTGCATGCATATATATTCACTGGTTGCGCTGGAAAATTGGTTGAGTGGTTGCGATAAACTGACCCCCTCTGATATACGCTGATTCTCACTTTCAGTGCAATTTAGATCGGTAACCCCGTCAGTATGGGTTAGTTTGCGACTACGGTGCCTAGAAACTTTCAGCTCAACCAGTGAATATATTTGTCCGTAGGTTTGGTGCAGGGTAGTTTAAAAATAGCTGAACCTATAGTCGCACAAGAAATTTCATGAACCAGTGTAATTTTTTCTCAGCCAATAAAAGACGTAGAGCACAGCGGTCAAACTTCTACGGCTAACTTTAGCTTGCCGTTCCAATAAGCTAAAGTTAGCCGTAGAAGTTTGACCGCTGTACTCTACATCTTTTATTGGCTGAGAAAAAATTACACTGGTTCATGAAATTTCTTGTGCGACTTTAGTGGTTAGTTTCTTTTCTTCCGCGAAACATGCACAAACTTTGGCGAAGACGTTGGCAAAAATTTACACTTGAAAAGCGGACGAAAATGACGCCTGTACCTCACGCCGTTCCTATTTCAACCACACCGTTTCGACGCGCGAAAAGTTTGCCTGCCCGTCCGTTTTATGAGCCTTTTTATGTCTTTCTACGTGCGGTCTATTTTGACTGTTTATGTTCCACTTCACTTCTTGATTACCTGTGATCTTACTGCGAAATACATAAACTGCGTGTGGTGTGTTGTTTGTAGGGTCAGATCTTCTTTCACTACATCGTGGCCAAAGACTACGACGAGAATCTGTACTACACGTGCTCGGCTGTGAATTCGGAGCTGGGCGATTACAAGTTCGGCGACCAATTCCAGTTCATCATCAAACGATCAATAAACGGAGGACGTACGTACTATTCATGTGTACATCGACATGCGTGCAGTACATTTTGCGGGGTATGATGGGGTAACCCGGCCAGCCAAGCTCCTGTGAACTTGCTGTGTTTCAGCAAATGGTGAACCAAATAGCTCGTTTGAAAGAGGAGAGTTCAAGGAATTGATTGATGTAATATTATTTGTTGTTATCGGTCATTTGGTTGCTTATGCAAGTCCTGAACTTTGGTGGCCCGGTTTCGCCCGTGGCCCGGTTTCGCCCGTGGCCGGGTTTACCCCACAGTACCCTACTTGTAACTGATGTACGGTAGTTTGGCCAGAGACAGTTCGCTAAGGGGTATTCCGTGTTGCGCAAAATTGTAGTTCGTGTATGGACAAAAAGTCCGCGTTCGCCTTTGTGTTTTCCGCAACGCGGGCAAAGGTTCCATAGCAAACTTTGGCAAGGCAAATTATGGAGACTATTTGCGTATGTACACGTAGATACCCGCATCCTGTGTATGAATACGTACTTTTATGTGCATGCCCAAAGTTGCATCTATTGATGCGCGACAAAAGATTTGCAACACCTTTTCACGTCTAACTTTTGCGGAACATGAAAACGTGTCAGTTAGTCAATTATGCAATGCGAAAGATGGCTACTGCTGCTATTCTGTTGTACCATTTTAGTGCCATCAACCATCGCGCCTTCAGAGCAGTACGTATCGGCAGATCAGACGGCATTAAGCGGCGGAAAAGTGGGAATTCACTGCCTCTTTGCTGGCTACAAGTATGCAATGCTTACGTACGTGTATGTTTTTCGTTGAATAAGCTTGGAAAAAACCTATTCAAAGTTGCCCTGATGTGAATGAGGCATTACACGTTTTTGTTTAAAAATGTGCATTTCACGCGAAAAGGTTTCTATTGGATGCTCTCTGTCTCTATACTATCAATAATCCATAACGATATCCCTTTGCGGAATCTTGATGTAGGGTACTGTGGGGTAAAACACGGTCATGGGGTAAACCCCCATCCAAGCTCATGTGAACATGCTGTTTCAGCAAATGATGAACCACATAGCTCATTTGAAAGAGGAGAGTTCAAGGAATCGATTGGTATCCTATTTGTCTCAATCGGTCAATTGCTTGCTGAGATATGCAGCCCTGAAACTTTCTAGTGACCGGATTTTCCCATGGCCGGGTTTACCCCATATTGTACCCTACCATTTTTTTGTTTATGCTCAACCGTATGCCTGCTTCTGTCTTTTCTAGTCCGGAAATGATACCTGAGTGGTTGAAAGATGGCGAACCTATCGCGAACGTGGCTTCGCTGATAGAGCGGGTGGAGTTCGAGAACTCGGGACGCAGCCTGCTCATAAATGACGTCACGCATTCGGACACCGGCACCTACACTTGCGATTTCAGGCACCAGTCGCGGGGGCAGGATACGCATAATCGCGATATCTACCTCACTGTGGAATGTAAGCAAGCGTTTGGTGTCCCTGGGTCACGACCAGCCGAAACATCAAATTCACGAGTTCACCCAAACTGCTCCCTACCATAGTGACGAAATAATTCGTCGTCTTAATTCGTCGTCTCTGGGTAAACTCGTGACTTTGATGCAGCAGTGCACAGGTTTTTGTGACGGCTACTGTCAGTGTGATGATTCCGGGTGGTCGTCACGACCGGCCGAAACATCAAAGTCACGAGTTCACCCAGACTGCTGCCTAACACAGTGACGAAATAATTCGTCGTCTCTGGGTAAACTCATGACTTTGATACTGCAGTGCTTGTTCTTTGTGACGGCTACTGTACGGTCCGTGTGTATTTCAGCTAGCCCCTACTGGGTGAAAGGGCCTCCTGCGAGTCAGAATACGAGCGATGGAGAAGCTGTAGAGTTTGTCTGCGGTGCTCAAGGCTCCCCTCGTCCGGAGTTCACATTCTACAAGAATGGAGAATGTACGTACGTAACGTAGGGTACCGTGGGGTAAACCCGGCCATCTATGCTCCTTTCAACTTGCTGTTTCAGCAAATGATGAACCAAATAGCTCATTTGAAAGAGCAAAGTTCAAGGAATCGATTGCTAAAATATTAGTCTCAAATCGGTCCCTGGGTTGCTAAGATATGCAGCCCTAAAACTTAGGTGGTCGGATTTTTCCCATGGCCAGTGTGGCGTTGATATCCGCCACATACACACCGTACAGTATACAGATGGTTAGGATACGTAGATAATGCCGAACTCTTATAGTTTCGTGGAGTTTGTTGCCTGTATTGCGATAATTGAACAACGGTATCTTACCACCAAACCTTTTACCAAGCCCAAAAGACACCAAACCAACCTTCTTCAAGCCTCCAACACACAACAACTTGCTCGATATCTATTTTCTACCGGAAGCCCATTCTCCTTCGAATACCGTATACCACTGACATACGTAAATAAACGACGACATAAATAGCGCTCATTTGAAATACTTCATCACAGCCAGGTTTACCGTATACCTATATCTTACCTGTGTGTATCTTCTGTACCTGTGTGTATCTTGGGTAAGGACCAAAAATTTTTGGGGGAGGCAAAATCAGGAAGACAGCGGAGCTATTTTTGGCGCCTAAATATTGGGTTTGGATTGTATTCCGTACAAAATGCCGTTGGTTGGTGTCATGAAACACAAGCGATCGATCAATGTTTTGTCGTGTTTTTACCTGGAACGCGATTGCCTGAAGGTCTAAGTACTGAATATACGCAGAGAACAACATAGGACACTGGATGGGCCTGTACTGTACCTCTATGAAATTAGTTGCGCAGTTCTGTTGCGCTTATTACCAGTATAGTGTACGTGTAGGTACGTACATACAGTGGTACAGTGAAGAGCAACTTCAAACTAAAGCGCCGACTATTCGCGTTTGTTGGCAAGTACGGAACAATTTCTGGTTTGTGCTTTTTTTGCCCCGCCACGACAAGAAAATGATTGATTTACAAGGTACGCGACTCGACTTTTTTTCAAACGAAAACCCAGGAGCAGGTTGGTTTGACATTTTGTACGTAGTGCCGCTATCACATCCTGTGTGATACTGTGAAACCCAAAACTTTAGGATAACAGGCGATCCTAAGTTTTTTGGGGCATAATTTTAGGTTAGGGCAGATGATGCTAAAGCTAAACCCACCTTTAATTTCCATCAAAATGTTCAGAAAACGCATTTCAGGACAAGTGCAATTTGTCCTAAATTGTTGTCCACATTCTATCCCAAAATTTGTGATTTTACTGTATCTATTATGCCACAATTTTCGCCAAATGTTTGTGCGCATTTTGCAACGTGGGGGGCGGAGAACTAAAGAGCGCACACGAGAAATTTCGATGATACAATATTTACCAAGGTTGAAAGGAGTGTCCTAGTACAGTGGTGGTGTGTAAAGTACGTACACTGTGCTGCATACATGCTGCTATATGATAGTGTGATGAGACAAGCAGCAATGAGGCGAATAATGGGCCGCAATAAGATTGATTTGATTTTGCCATCATCTCTTATCCATATCCGTCAAACCAGTCGGCAAGTGTCGCTCACACCTTTGCACATGCTCTAAGGGACGAAGACACTTGAAAAAGTTTGAAGGACAAATTCCTTTCGAGTGTCATCTCATGTTGTATTGCAAGCAAAGAGGGAGGGTATCGTTGACAGTGACTGTTTTGAAGTGGGTGTTTCTGTCATGTAGAAAAAGGGACGGTATTTTGACATGTTTAGCAGTTTTTTTACTGCAGAGAAAGCCTATGTAATCTTTGTATGGCGAGAAGAATGGCTGACGTTGTGTAAACGAAAGAAACAATCACTGGCAGGAACCACACCAATGTATTAGTCCATAATTTGGATGTCTAAACCAATAAATTGGTGCAGTTGCCAATAAATTACCAATAAATTACCAATACCAATAAATTGCCAGTGAATTGCTTCTTTTGTTTTACACAACGTCACCAATTCTTCCCTATACAACGGGTTATATATTTTTGATAATGATGTATTTGTTCTGTTTGCAGTGATAACGTCGGCACACTCAGACTTCGACGTACGGGATAACCGACTGCTGATTGCCAGCGTGCACAAGGCGGAGGACGGTAGTGGACACAACGCCGTGTATCAGTGCCGCGCCGAGAACAAGTGGGGCGCCCTATGGGCCAACTTCTACCTCAACGTCCTTGGTAAAGTGCGCAACCATGTAGTGTGGTTGCATAGCTGTAGAGTCTTTATGGATTCTTGATTACTGGGACGAGATACTGTAAAGATGGATAGATGGATCTCGAGAAATAGGCGTCCTCTTCAATCAAAGATTCCATAAGAGCACAAGGAGAACCAAGCTCCTACCTACCCTTTCCATCAAGATTGCATTAGGACCAAAAAGACCCATTTCTTCCACTTTCATTCCTACCTATCCAACCTTTCAATCAAGATTCCACAAGGACCAAAATATTTCTCACTTCCAACCTACTCTGCTCTTTGCTTACAGCCTTAGACTCTTGTTGCTTCTTTTGTCAAGAATATATTAGAGTAGAAGGAGAACATTATCCCACTTTCTTTAGCCTCAATCAAGATTTCATAGGAGTCAAAAAGACCCATGTTTCTCCCGCTTTTATTCCTATCTAGCTACCCTTTCAATCAAGATTCCATAAGAACCAAAAAGACCTCATTTCTCCCCACTTCTATTCCTACCTACCTATTATCCTTTCTCTTTGCTCTTCAGCTACAAGGCCATGCCACTTTCATTATTTCTACCAACCTTCATACCCTTTCAATCAAGATTCCATAAGGCCCAAAACTCCCAAGAGCTCCCCACTTTTTATTCCCACCTATTATCCTTCCTCTTTTACTTGCAGCCTACAAAGCCATGATCCTGGAGGGCCCGGGCAATACGGACGCGGTGCTGAACGCGGAGGCGTTCCTGGAGTGCCGGGTGTTCGGCTCCCCGCTGCCGGCCGTGGAGTGGCGCGGGCAGGCGGCGCAGGGCAACACGCTGGAGGAGCTGCCGCCCAACGAGGCCCGCGTCGCCCGCCTGCGCATCGGCGCCGTGGCGAAGGCGGACGAGGGCCGCTACACCTGCCACGCGAGGAACAAGTACGGAGAGGACGAGGCGGAGGGATACCTCAGCGTGAGGGGTGAGTTAAAAAGTTAACACATATCGCGACCTGGCGTCTTTGGGGCGCCACAGACGTGAACTCCGAATTTTCTTCGAATTCAGAGCCTTGACTATGCTATGCTTCAACATGCAAAATCTTCGAGTTCGCACCGAACTCGCTCCGTTTTTCCAAACGTACGTGTGAACTGCCGAGTTTGTAATTCGGAGACGTGCGAGCAATTTACGTTCGTTCCAAACTCGGAGCAAACTCGGAGCACGTCTGAAGCGCACCACTGACCACTCAACTCGCGTAGTACCTTTACGAGACTGGCTTTGTTGCCTTCCTGTTCTTCACCACAGAATCTCGGGTCTTTTTCTTCCGATACAAGACCTAGACCATGCCGCGTTCACCATACGTCCGTACGTCTGATGAATCTAGGAGTACATGGTCGTTTATGGTGCCACATACTCCAAGACACGTCGGACACGGACGGGATTTACGGTGATCGCGGCATCACCCCCAGTTGACCCGATTTTCCCCGCTCTTCCCCTTTCTTTAAAACTGACAGATATTTCCTGCTCTCTCTGTTTCTTTCAGACGCGACGCGCCTCATCTCCTACCCGCCGGAGCGCGTGACGGTGTTCGCGGGGCGGGAGCACCGCCTGCGCTGCGAGGTGGCGCACGACCGCAATCTGCGCGTGCGCACTCACTGGCTGAAGAACGGCGACCGCCTGACCCCCGACTTCCTCCTCGGCTCGGGCCGACTGCGACTGGAGGAGGAGGGGAGGGAGTTCAGTCTCGTGATCTCGGAGACGGCCGCCGTGGACTCGGCCCCGTACACCTGCGTCGCGGAAACACGATTGGATCACCAGGAACGCACGGTCTATCTGACTGTGAAAGGTGAGGGAGGGAGGAACGTACAGTATGTGGTTTGTGGATGGATGGATAGGATGTGAATGGTAGGGAGGAACGTAGTAGGAAGGCAGAGATGGATGGATGGAACAGAACGGGAAAGGAAAGTGGTCAAGGCTGGTTCACATCGGACGAAAATACGCTGGTCGTACTCTCAGCGCATGTCTCCTATGTGATTGCGCCTTTGTAAAGGCGGAGAAAAGTGGAACACAAGAGACGAGAGCCAAATAAACGCTTCACTCCGTGTGCTATGCTGTACAGCACAGGCTAAGTTCTCTATCTGACCTACGCACGTATCAGGCTCTGTTCTCCTCACTCTGTATCTGTGGGGAGAAGTATTGGCATTCGAAAGCATATACATACGTGCATTATTTTATCTTTTTTCAGACGTCCCCTCTCCCCCGCAGAATCCCTGGCTGGCGAAATGCGACGAAGCGGCGAAGACGGCGGTGATAACGATCAATTACTACGAGGCGGAGTCGACGCCGGCCCCGGTGCAGGAGTTCTGGGTGGAGTACCAGATCGACCCCGGGCGCGACCCCTACAGCTGGACCAGACACCCGGTGCCCGTGCTTGTCAGTAACGCCAACAAGGAGTACAAGCACGGAAACGCGGCGATCACCGCCCAGCTGACCATCTCCCTGCGGCCCTACGGCAGCTACAAGTTCAGGGTTTTCGCGAGAAATGAGGTAAGTTTTGAAAACAATAACCCGAGGAGGCGTCATTGTTGACAACACGTCGCACATTTTGTGGTTTGTTTCCGTTTGTTGCTCGTCTGTTGACGAATATTTGGGTGTTGCAGGTTTGTTGTCCGTTCGTCAACAAACCAACAACAAACGGACAACATACCGGCAACACTATAGGCTAATAATTTGTCAACAAACGAACAACAACAGAGACTTCTGTTAACCCCCTTCGTAATCCCAGGCGTCCGCCTGTCCGTAGCCACCCGGCAAACCCCGTCCGTAGACGGGGTTAACCCATCCTCTATTTGGATGGTCTCACTGAGCAAAAAGTGATCTAGGGCGCCCAAAATTCGATCTGTATTTGTGTATTTACAGGTCGGCGACAGTTCTCCAGCTCCCCTGCACGGTAACTGCAGCACTGAGCCTGCTCGACCCACGACCAACCCGTATGGGGTGAGAGTTAAGGGTAATACGGAGGACAACCTGGTGGTCTACTGGGAGCCCATGAATCGGGAAGAGTGGAACGGACCAGGATTTGGATATAGGTAGGCAGGCTTTGTTTAGTTGGAAAAAGCGCTAAGCGAATATGTGTAATTTGGGTAATTTAGGACAGATAAAAATCCCCCACCGGGAAATGCATGCTATCTAAACTATACTCCAGAAGTATGAGTTCGATGACGTTGCTCTGCACCTTTTGCATTTCTAGACTAGAATACCGGAAGAAGACGGAAAGCGACGACGCGCCGTGGACGGAGCTGATCGTTACCGATCCGTACCAAGATCACGCCGTCTTCCAGGATATGCCTACCTACGAAGAGTACGAAGCGAGAGTGAGGGCGGTGAATGATCTGGGACCGGCGGAAGTGGAACCGCTGACGGTGGCTGGATACTCTGGCGAAGGAAGTAAGTAGCGGAGGATGAAACGTCAAGTTTACGAGTTTACTAAATCTGACGAAACGGTTGGTTTTTGGGAGGAGAAAATTGGGATGAAGCATCAAGTTTATGAGTTTGCTAAATTTGACGAAACGGTTCGTTTATGGGAGGTAGGCAGATATTGGATGAAACGTCAAGCTTATGAGTTTGCTAAATCTGACGAAGCTTGTCGTTCTTCAGTTCCCCAAGAAGCACCGACGGGCTTCGCGATTGTCTCCAAAACGCCGAGTACTGTCACGTTCAAGTGGAACCCGGTGGACCCAGCTAGCCTCAATGGAGCTTTGAAAGGATTCAAGGTATGTATGTGAGCCTGCAGTACGTATTCTTTATGTTATGCCATGCGGCCGTGCATTTTTCTCACCGTTGCAATACGCGCCGGTTGGAAAATAAAATGTAGCCTACACTAAACACGCTGAAATATAGGGACCACCTCGCCACCACCCACAAAAATTATAACTCAGTTAGCGAATAGTAAGTATTGCTGTCTGTTATGTTTACAGATCTATCACGGTTGGACGGACGACGATTCGCCCTTTTTCGATCCGTCGGATTTTGATAAAAAGCGCCGGAAACGGAGAAAGCGACGACAGACGGCGGCGGAAGCGGACGAAGAACAAGTGGCCTACTTCGACGCGGATGCCACCGAGGGCACGGTCTACGGGATGAAGCCCAACCGGCAGAACTGGGCCCAACTCGCCGTGTACAACGGCGCGCACGACTCCCCGCGCACGCCCAAACTCGTCTTTCAACTTAGTCCTGGACGTAAGTTGGGGGAGGGGGGGGGGGGGGGGGGGGGAATTTGGAAAATGGAGGGAATCGAACCCTGACCCTGTTGGGTTGCAGACGAGCGCTCTAACCACTGAACTACACGTATGCTCGTGGGTGACCTCAGGACGCAATTTTTCCTTTTTTGATATGGTGAAATTGGCTACTGTTTCATTCAACGTACGGACCAGTTGCGCTGTTACTGCGAAGCGAATGCTATTGTTGGGTGCACAGTGGGGTAAACCCGGCCATCCCAAGTTTCAGGGCTGCCTATCTCAGCAGCCAATGAACTGTTAGCAAGACAATACCATTTCAATAGATTCCTTGAACTCTCCTCTTACAAATGAGCAGTTTGCTGAAACAGCAAGTTCACAGTCGAGCTTAGCTGACCCGGTTTGCCCCACAGTATCCTATGTGATAACGACGCGCCAATAGTTAGGAAGAAACGCGCTTCCTGTACCTTGACAGCATTCGGTATCTCCAGCTGTGAGGTGCTCATTCCTGACTCCTCATGGTTGGTCGTTTTGAATGCGAGAGCGAAACAGCGTAAAGTGCGTTCAGGTGTTATCGTTGAGCGGTATCCACCCACACATAATGTGGCCCGCTTCAGTGTTGATCCTGAAACATCAAGTTTATGAGTTCATCTGAAACATCAAGTTTATGAGTTTATCTTTTACACCATGCTGGCATGGCATATCGCAGGATGGGGATAGGCTGTTGTTTGGTAGTTTTACTGAAACATCAAGTGTACCAGTTGATGTATGTTTTAGCACCGTCCGTCGTGCATGCTCTGAATGCCTTTGCGCTGTCTGACTCGGAAGTGGGCGTGGTGTGGTTACCACCCGAGGAAGCGAATGGAGAGTTACTGGGATACTTCGTGTCCTACTGCCACAGTAAGTGTAGTCTCTGGCGTTACTAATTGCCTGTTGTTGTACATACAGTATGTACCCACGCATTTACCTATGTACATGGAGGTATGTACGTGTACTTCTATAGGTATACCATTGTTGTACTCGTACATGCACACACGTACTACTCGTACTCTGTGTATGTACAAGAACTATGATGGCATATCAATAAAATCGTACTGTACGTACATGGGTACCCACAAGCAACCATATTTTTGATGTTACCCTAGCCGGAATAGACAAATCTTGAACCGAATAACGGAAAGTTCAAAATCACCATGTTTGTAATTGTAACAGTTGTTCTTACCCGACTATTTCCTTCGAATCTCCCCTCCACCATCTCACTCTCTTATTCTTTCCAGTCACAGTAGAAGAAGGTTTACTATTTTATTCGAATCTCCACCATTTCATCTCTCTTCTTTCTTTCCAGTCTCAGTAGAAGAAGGCGAAAGCGCGGAGATCTTCGTGGACGAGAACAACTGTCCGGAGCAGTGGCTGCCGGTGGATGCGGATCAGCGGCAGTACAGGTGGACCCGCCTGAGTCCCAGCACTTGGTACCGCTTCACAGTCCGCGCCAAAAGCGACGGCGGCACCGGCGACCCCAGCAGCAAGGACGAACGCACCCTGCCCATCAATATTCCGGCTGGAGGTAAGGGGAGGGAGTGTGTTATATGGAATCTTGGTACGGGAAGGGGTAGTTGAAGGGTGAGGAAGGGCGAGCAGCGGAATATGGGGGTGGGTGTAGGCGTATCAGGAGGTGAATGGCTCATTATGAACTCTTGGTACGGTTTTGTTGTGGATGGGTTGGGTACGTAGGAGAAGGATGCAGGTTGCATAGTAGGTGGAGGAGGTGGATAGGTCATCATGAAATCTTGGTACGGGTTCGTTCAGTAGTGAGGAGGGATGAGGGAGAGAATGGGTTATAGGTGGGCAAAACGTGATGATACTTGAAGCCACCTTCAGTAGTTGGATATGAATGGCCGATTTTCTGGGTGGTTGAGTAGGTTGTAAGACGATGCTTGAAGTAGCCAGTTTGGCGCATAGCCGACACAATACATGGATATCGTATGATGTACTGTAGCTGTACGTGAACGCACAACCCTTCGCGCGTGTGGTACGTTGACGTGCCCGTATAGGCAGAGAAGAGATAGCACAGTTGTTGTTATTTGGTGGCTGCCAAAAAACTTGGCTTGAAATGAAACGAAACCGGAAAGCGTGACGGAATACGTAGATAGGCCTGCTACACACAGCTGTACAGCTGCTAGGTTCAATTAGCGTCTATGTTGGCCGAAGGGTGGGAGTAGTACGTACTTACTGTATGTACACGTACGTGAAAATACCTACGTGGTACACATTCAATCGTTCAGATGGCCACAGTTGAGGTCGTCAGGTGTTTTTCCCAGTTGTTGGCGTGGAGTTCTGTTTGACTGGCAGGAGTTAAGAAGCAAAGGGGTGCGAGAATGAAATGCGATGTATGTATAGCGGGAAGGGAGGCGAGGATTTTGGGTTGATGGGCGATGGATGAACGATGGGTTGGCTGCTTTGCGTACTGTTTCTGTTATAAACTGCGCCGTGCGAATACTTGTGGGAAGGAAGGGTATCGCGTCGTTAGACCCAACTGTGCGTTCGGCCCAACTTTTTTATTGGGCGTTAAGCCCAAAAAAACTTGAATTGGGTGTATCGACTCAGAGCTGTGCGACGATAGACCCAACTGTGTGGGGCGTTAGGCCCAATCAAGTTTTTCTGGTTTGTAGAGCGTTACACCCAACCCTACTGTGGGAGGGCGTTAGGCCCAATCAAGTTTCTCTGGTTTGTAGGGCGTTAAACCCAACCCAATTGTTGTGGGGCGTTAAGCCCAATCAAGGTTCTATGGATAGATGGGAAGTTACATTTCAAACGTTGATTTTTATTGTGTACAGCTGTATGAATCTTGATGCTGCTCTGCTCACCGAATCTTGGAGTAGCTGTCGACCAGCTACTCCAGTGTTTCGGATCACCTCCCTGTTCTCGCGATCAAGCTGCTGAGCAAGAGCATCAGATTCTGTCATGACAGGGCACAAACGGTTCCTCTGGGGCAGGTCTGGGTTCGTAGCGATTTTTCCATTAGTAACAGTGATAGAAGGTAGGGGACCAAGGGGACCATTACCAGGGAGAGCCCTATGCTTCTTACACAAGCAAGGGGACCATTACCAAGGGGACCATTACCAGGGAGAGCCCGATGCTTCTTACACAAGTTTCTTCTTATGCTTCTTCTTTCTTCTTTCCATACTTAGACTTAGCTAAGTAATCACCAACAGCACCATAGTCAACCATTTCAAACACACAAGGAAAATCAGAGACAACTGATGATTCCTCAGTTACACTCTTCTTTTATACCGAGCTTACTCACCTAATTACCTTTGAAAACTTGCCTATCGCCTGTTTCCGTTGCTTCAAGCACAGCAACAAAAAACCCAAACAACAAAAAACCCAACCCAAAAAACCCAAAAAAGCCTTCGATGTGCGCTGTACGATTTGTACTATTGCGATGGTTACTGTAGTAGGGTCTAACGCCCAGCCGGTTTTCTGTTGTGTGGAACGGCGCACCAACACAGTTGGGTCTAGCGCCCATCCAGTTTTCTGTTGGGTGGAAAGACACAACGCCTCACAATTGGGTCCAACGCCCAGCCGGTTCTCTATTGGGCCCAAAGTCGTTTTTTATTGGGCCGAACGCTCCTTTTTCAATTGGGCGCATCGACGCTGCCAGTTGGGCCCAACGCCCAAAGTTGGGCCTAACGCACAGTTGGGTCTAACGACACCCAATCGAAGGAAGACAGGAGGGGCTACTCTCTAAAATTTCTCGTTTCTCTTTCGCAGCTCTTCTTCCTGCCACTCAGCTGTCAACAGCTGATGGGATGGGGTGCAAAAAGCTTCAAATACTCGCCATATTGCTGGCCCAGTGAATGTATGCACGTACATACGTATTGTATTTGCAATGCGAATTGATATTGAACACATTGTACGTAGGGTATACTGGGGTAAACCCGGTAGGTTTTTATGGTGAGAAAAACCCGGGCACCCATCTAGAATTTACGGCGTTCAGTACTGGGTGGCCGGGGTTTTTCCATGTCCGGGAATACCCCACAGTACCCTACTAATGCACATACGTACGTACGTCTAGTATTTTGAAAGGCTTGGCCATGATGAGGCTAGAGCATACGGGATCTGTGCTGAATGCACTCTACCGGTATTCCTGGCATGAAATGAATGATAGAATATATGGTGGATAGTGTGGGATAGGACAACTATAACGCTTTCGGCCCCGTTTTGATTTGTTTTCCAAATATGGAAATATTTTCCAATTTCGATTGCGCTGCCATTGCCCAGCTGGTTTGGCCCAGAACTAGTTTGAATATTTGTGAGCTTTATGTGTGTGTGTGTGGTGCGGTGGAGGTATGTATGTTCATATCCGTTCGTTGCTGCCACACCAAATTTGTCACAAACGTTGCAATATTTTATGGTGATGATGGAGTCAGGCGCAAACGTGATTTGGTGTAGGTATTTATCTACAGGTATCTATCATCAATGTGTAGCCCAGCTGAAATGTGGTGCGCTTAGTTCTTCAATCACTTCTAATTGTTGGTGCGTTTACTTGAGACAACCCCCATGTGTGTCGTCCGTCGAACGTCGTATGTACGTATGTGTGCGCTCTAATCGCAATTGCCCAGAAGTGAGAAAGAATTGCAATGATGTTGTGCGCCAATACTAATAATTTCACACTGCCGTTGACTTGACAACAATTCAGGCGCAAACAGTAGGTGATAACCTGCTGAGTTTTGGAGGTAGAAAGTAGGGTCTGTGGGGTAATCCCGGCCACCTAAGCTCCTATTTGCTGTCTCAGCAAATGCCTTGAACCGATGCATACGTAGATCATTTAGAAGGGGAGTGTTCAAGAAATCGATTGGTTCCCTATTTGTCTCGATCGGCCCATTGGTTGCTGAGATATGCAGCCCCGAAACTTAGGTGACCTGATTTTCTGATGGCCGTGTTTACCCCGTAGTACCTTACCTTTGCCTCGCAGTGTTGTGCCTTGACTTTCGATCGTTCACTTGGCGTGCTGATTGAATGAACTTCGACTTTAGATGTAGGCCTACATACTGTGCGTACGTATGTATAGATTGGGGTTGTGCTGTGCGTCGTCTTTGAGTATGAACTTTCACCACGTGCAACGAAATTAACCTGCTTTGAACTGAGTTTTGAAAAGGTGTGACTTTTGTTTGGTTTGGGTGTAGGTAGGTCTTATACTAGTCACGCTACGTCCTTTGCGATGCACAACCTTATATTCTGTTCCGCTTGACTTGCTTCAATGGCGTTCGCTATTGGGCAAAGGTAGACATACTAGAGCCCTTGCAGATATGACAGACGGGCCCTATGTGAATGACTGATGCATGCGACTTTGCTCGCTTGAAAGATGGCAGGTGCAAAGAAAGAAAATTTGAGAGTAGCGTTTCTGGGAAGATGTCTCACTTTTATCGTCGCATGTACGTAGAGTTGTTTTCTTCGTTGGTGGTATGGTACCGAAAATGTACCTACCCAGTTTGAACTTTAAGTTTTTTTGCTGTATTTGACTTTTTTACTTTTCATATACTATACAAACGGTCAGCTGGCAAGGGTTGAATGTCTTTATTTAGAGAGTAGCTCGCCAAATTTCCATCCTTGTCATATCGCCAGCTGCATGTTTGTGCATACGTATGTACTGTATACGTACGTACATTACGTGTCGCTCCGTTGGGACGATTTTTATGCTTTCGATTGAATCACGTTTTCCCCTTTTGCTGCTGCGATTTTGCTCTTCCATCTTTGATTTGGAAAAGAGCAATTCCCTCGGCTACTTTTCCATCAGACGGGGCTGAACCGTCATAATCAGTCGTTGGAATCTGCCGTAGGTTAGTGCCGGGGTAATTCGGGCCACCTCCACCTTTAACTCAGTTTAGGGGCGATGGGTAAATCCAGCACATATAGGGTACTGTGGGGTAAACCCGGACACCTAAGCTTTTCTGAACTTGCCGCTTCAGCAAATGATGAACATGGTAGCTCATTTGAAAGAGGAGAGTTGAAGGAATCGATGGTAGAATACTTGTTTTAATCGGTCGTATGGTTGCTGAGAAATACTAGGTGTCCTGGTTTACCCCACAGTACCCTACATGCAACCGCCAGTTAGCAGAGTGCACAGGGATGATTTTTTGATACCACAATTTATCACCAATATTCTCCCTTTCCCAACTGGTAATGTAGGTTAGTTTGCCCGAATTACCCCGCAGTATCCTATTATTGCTTTTGTTTCTTTTCTGCTGCTTCCGGTTGTTTGTTTGTGGCTGTGAGTGAAGCATTGCCACTGCGTATTCATTCTTTGGTCCTTGGAGTTCCGATTTATTGACAGATTGCGCCATAAAAGGCTGGAGCCTAGAGAGCGAACGCCATGTCTGCATGATCGATTCCTCCCCTTAATACGCGCTCCTCCTTTCCTTCCCTCTACTGATGAGGCACGCTTCGCTATGTACTGCACAAGGGTTCTAGCTGTCGTATAGTACTGTGTCCCATAGCTGCTGGTGGCTATATTAGTCATGTATTCGATACATACACCGAACTGTTACCCTCGCTTCTGTTCTTTCTGTATCTGTAGTAGCGCTAGTGAGAATGAAGTGAGCCTTATTTTAGCACTTCTCGTTCGATGTATCGTGTACATCGAATGCTTGGCTGACAGTAGGAAAACAAGGATGCCTGATTGGCTTAAAAACATTTATGCTTCGGCAGCTGGCTGTACAGCCAAATTTTTTACCCTCACTGCTCTCTCTTGCCTCACTCGGCTTGTGTTATTAGCTTCCGTTTCATTATTAACAGCGAGGTTAAACTGAAACTGTTGTTTGTCAGCAGCGTGCTAAAGCGAAAAGTTAGTTTTTCTCATTTTAGCTTCCTTTTCGCCTTCTGTACTTTGAGTTTTAAGAGGTCTGGCTGTTAATGAGTGCTGGCTGCTCAGATTTTCAGGTTGAAATTTTGTATGCTTTCTCAAATGTGCTAGGCTTTTATGCTATTGCCATCTGTGAACAGCTTTGCTGTGGGGTACTTCAAACAAAATTGCGTGCTGGAATTGTGTCTGTCTGCTCTGTCTGCATATTGTTAGAGCTATAGGTTCGTACGTAATTCTCCCTCATAATATTACGACTTTTGGGGTGGGGCATTTTGACGTTTTTCAACGGAAAGATATGTATAGTGTACCTACCTTGTGAGCAAGCTATACGTACAAGCCCCACCATAGATACCATACAATTGACAAGGATAGATAAAATTGACTATAATTAGTCAAGTCATTGAGCCATTTATTTCTAGCTCGTCAAAAACAAGCTTCACGCTGTGAGCTATTCTTGCTAACTTGTCATCAATCAATTACGCAAATTAGGTCTGTGCATACGTACGTACTTGTACTAAAAGTGCATATTATTGCGGCACGTGACGTGACAGACCGAACTGCGCTCTTTTGCGACACTCGTTTCATACGGTTGACCTGCAAGTGTGAAGCGAAGCGGTCTAGCTTTTATCCATTTGCTCGTTGGCATCTGTCGCTCTGTAAAGCAAAGGCCTTGCCGCTGCTTAGTGCATACTTCAATTCAAGCTACTACACCCCTGTTGATTCTAGCTGTCTCCTCTTATTACTCAACCTCAACCAATAGTGCCACAGCGAGCTGAGCTGGCTGCTCTTAAGACTCCTCTCGAAAAGCTCTGCTAAATACTATACTACTACGTACTAAATAGCAACGTCGGTCTCTCTGTGTGTGCGTTTGTGTATGAGGCAAAAGGTGGTTGTTTCAGCAGTAGAAAACAGGCGCGTGCGTACTGCTGCATTGGCTTTTCCTATGGGTTGAACGCTGAGCTGGCAATGTTGCAGCTAGCTCAGACAGTCATAGATGCGCTACACACGTGGTGAATAATCTCACACGATGAATTCACAGTGAGTTTGAATAGAACTTCCGGTTTTGTCTTACGTTTCGAGCATTCGCGCTGGTTTTTACACAAAATTGTTCCTACACATTCACGCAGAGTCGTGAGTGTTGCATTTGCGTGCAACTTTCGGCGAATTTCAACCAGCCTGCTGTGCTTCAACGCGTACATACATCATACAGTGAATTCACGGTGAGTTTTTATGGCCCATTCACATCGAAGACTAGCGCTGGGCGTACGCTCGGCGTGTCCATGGTTCGACACACAGAACGGCATGGACAGCCGACACGCCATGGAACGCAGATACGCCGAGCGCATTTTCTTCTAATGTGAATGAGCCATTACTCACTCGCCACGTGTGCAAGCGCCCTAAATGCCGTGTGCCTTTTCCAGACCTCGTTTGAAGCAGCGAGCAGGCTCGAAAGACAAACCAACAACGTGTGTGCGTGTATAGCGGCGAGCCAGAGTAATTACGCCGGCTGACTGACTGGGCTGATAGAAGCTGAAGCTGTGTCCGTGTTTGGAAATATTCGATAACTACTGCTTTCCACTGACTGAGTGACACTGACTCTTTCCTCCCTACTCACTACTGGTACTGACTGACTGGGAGATTATTGCCGGTGGCTTGCTGCCATATCTTTTAGCAAGCGGATTGCGTTGTGGAACGATACAGCGAGAAAGACGCTTCTACATACCGCCTTTCCTTATCGTTCCCCCTACTATTTTACTACCGAATCGACAGAAGCTTTGCCCTCCTTCTGTCTTCTCTGTCCTGGGCGCTATTGGGGTTGTGCCACAGCTACCGAATAGGGTACTGTGGGGTAAACCTGGACACGGGGGTAATCCCGGACATCTAGTAAGCAACCGTACGACCGATTGAGACAAGTATTCTACCAATCGATTCCGTGAACTTTCCTCTTTCAAATGAGCTACCATGTTCATCATCTGCTGAAGCGGCAAGTTCAGAAGAGCTTCGGTGTCCGGGTTTACCCCCTGTCCGGGTTTACCCCACAGTACCCTACTATAGCTCGATAAGTCTGTTTCTGTTTCTGCCGACTGGTGCTACGTATCTGCCTGCGCGAGCAATCGGCATTCATCTTCCCATCTAGCGGCTGTGTTGATTAGCTTGTTGGGCTGCGGTTGCCAGTAAGCTAAAGAAGAAAGGAAGGGCTGCTGTTTTAAGCTGCCTGCAGTACTGAGGATAGGGGAGAGGCGCGCCACTACTATCTTTAACCACGGCTGTTGGTGTGTGCCTGTTTGGTTTGGAAGAAGGCAAAAGAAGAATTGCTGCTTGTTTATTGCCGTACGTACCACGCAAGACGGAATTGTGTGTAGTATTTGTGTAGCAGAAGTCTGAAGATTCGGTTCTGCTACTTGAAGAGAGAGTTATGCGCGGTAGTAAAGTCGGAGATAAGCTATAGCGCATAAACAGAAGAGTACATCCGTACTTTACTGGCGTTGTTTTGGCAGCTTTTGAGAGGTGTGTAATCCACAGGGTTGGTTACGAATGGTGGATGCTGCAAGCGAGGCAATTATGCAGCTTATGACCACAACAATTATGAAGCCGAGAAGGACTTTATCATCATCGAGCTGTTCCTACGGCTTGTGCTGGCTGAATTATTACTTACTGTTGTTGCTGCTACTCTGGTGTCTGTGTGGCACGTCGGTGGTATTGGGGGAACAACCGGATGCAAGCCTGGAGCAAACCCGTGCCACTCCGGGTAATAAGAAAAAAGTGGCGAGGGTGCGGGGGAGGGTGCTGTGGGGTAAAACCGGGCGAACTTCCAAGGCTGGTGATTTTTGCTACTGGTACTGTTTGTTTAGTGAAAAATACCGCAAACGCGTCTAATGTTTGTCGACAAGTTACAGAACTGTTCTCACGTTGTTGACCACAAGTAGCTTGTACGGGAACTGTCCGAATTCGCTGTCCAAATTTACCCCGCGCTGCCCTGCGCAGACTAAAATACATAGACTGGGTGGCAGTTGCAGCGGTAATTGTTTTTTGCGGCTAATGTAAGAACCGTTCTCAATTTTTTTTTCATTTCCAGCCCCTCCCTGAATGGAAACGAGCTTTTTGGTTTGCACCGTCAAGTCAGCTTGAGTTTGGGGGGGGGGGGGGGGATGGGAGAGTAGAGGTTGTATATTTGAGAGAAGTTTACGAGGGTAGGACATTCAGTCAGGGCTCGCTCACTTTCGGATTTATCAGTATGTACGACCTAATCATTGTACGTACACGTACATACGTAGTACTTCCATTGAAGTTGCGCATTTGTACCGCCCATAGCCTACAAATGATTTCTTTTTTTTCAGTGCCTCCATCTGAACCGTCGTTGGTCGAGGCTGGAATAGGTCAAGATCATATCAACGTGACATGGATGCCTGGGGAGTTTGACGAAGCAAACCCGCAACCGAAGGGCAACAAACATCTGATCAAATATCGCGTCAAAGGTACGTATCGTATGTGCAACAACACCGCCTGTGCTGATGAGCGATGAACATGGAACCGCGAGTGATGGCCCATTCACATCGAAAACGTGCGCTGGGCGTACGCTCGGCGTGTTCATCCATTGATTACTGCGTTTTCTTTCGATTTGAATGAGCCATGAAGCATCAACTTCACGGGTTGATGTTAGGCGCGTGTACTCCCGTAAATTTCCTACCGATGTGAAAAGGTCATGAAACATCAACTGCACGAGTTGACATGACGCGTGCAATGCTATCGTCTTTCAGGTGCTAGACATTGGCTGGTAGCGGAGCCGGAGAACCAGGAGTTCACGGTGCAGCTGCGAGATCTGTACCCGGGGACGCGCTACGAGGTGGTAGGCGTCAGCATAGTCACGACGGCCAACGGATCCGAAGCAGCCCGGTCGGAATCCCCGCCTTACTTCTATACCACTTCCGGACAAAGTACGTTGTGTTCAGTAATAAACTCGTTTATTGACCAGTTGCGCTAAGATTTTTGGGTGATCGTGAGCTGACCTCTAGAGCTGTATTTTACACGTTATACAGTGCTTTTTTTCTTCCGTCTTAGCGATCAAAGATATGCAGCTGGAAAAGTGTCGTGCAGAGGGGTCAGCTCGCTACCACCCATAATTTCTTAGGGCAACTGGTCCATAGATACCTGGCTAGGTCATAGGTGGCCCCGGGTCATGACCGTCAGCCGAAACATCAAAGTCACCAGTTTACCCGGCTGTACCCATAACACAGTTCCGAAATAATTCGTCCTCTTGCGCAAACTGGCTTTTTTCCACTTGCATTCTTGTAGGGCAACTAGATTGTAGGTGGCCCCGGGTATTGTATTTAGCCGAAACATCAAAGTCACGAGTTTACCCAGCTGTACCCATAACACAGTGCGAAACGAAATAATTCGTCTTCTCTGAGCGAACTCGTGCCTTTACCTCTTTTGCCCCTTTTGCATTTTTTGTGTACGTTGTGTACTGTGTGTTTGCAGCTCCGGCGGGTGCGACGGCGCTGTGGCTGATCGTGATCATGGTGGCCATCATCTTGCTCATCATAATTCTGATCGTCGTCTGTCTGGTGGTGCGCAACAGGGGGGCCAAGTACGCGGTGAGCGAGAAGGAGCGGGAGCAGGGACGCGAGCCCATGCTCAGCAAGGAGGAGAAGGGATTCGGCGAATACGCCAGGCCGTAAGCACTAAGCGTAGAATACGAACGCTAAAACAGGTCAGTAATAACGTCCGAGGCCAGTAGTGTAGGTACGTACACTAAAGTCGTCCCAGCCGCGTTCTGCCGTGTGTTATAAATATCTCCGGATCCAGCCATCGTAGAGCAAAGTGGTTAAAAATCTCTCGATAACTTTTAGCGGGATTGAAAATAAAAAAAACCGCATGCGTCTACGTGCCCTCTGTGTCGAGAAATCGCCAAATTCCTTAAGTATGAAAAATGTCCACTTTTTCGATTATTCAACATAAACGAACAATGCCGCCAAAACTTTTTCATCAAAGTAGCCTATCCTATGTAAAATTTGGCGTAGATTTCAAAAATAGTATCGTTGATCCAAAAAATTTAACCCCTACCCAAAAATTGTCAAAAATATACAAATTTTGCAAAATTATATACTAGGGGTTAAATTTTTTTGAAACACCGATACTATTTTTGAAATCTACACCAAATTTTACATAGGGTAGGCTACTTTTAATAAAAAAGTTTTTGCGGCATTGTTCATTTATGTGGAATAATCGGAAAAAGTGTACCTTGTTAGTACATTTTTCATACTTAAGGAATTTGGCGATTTCTCGACACAGAGGGCTCGTAGACGCATGCGGTTTTTTTTATTTTCAATCCCGCTAAAAGTTATCGAGAGATTTTTAACCGCTTTGCTCTACGATGGCTGGATCCGGAGATATTTATAACACACGGCAGAACGCGGCTGGGACGACTTTAGTTCTGTTTACGTGTACAAGGCGACGTTAGCCATTTGTCCCTGTGCCTGCGCGAGGTCCTGTGTCTCTAATATCCGTATGTCCGTAGTTCTGACCGAGGGTAGCAGCGAGTTCGATTCCCGTTCGGTCCCATTTCTCTCCCCCCTTTACCCCCTCCATTCAGCCCTGAAACAGGTGGCCGGATTTGCCCAATGGCCGGGTTTAGCCCGCTATGTATTCATATTCCAAGCAGCCTCCCCCCTCGCCACATGCTGTGCCCCGTGCTATAGGACCGCTCAACGTTTGCATAGATGGGGTTGCGCACCGGTAGCCTACATGATGTGTCTGTCTTCTATGGTGCATTTTCTGCTTGCAGTGAGGTAGAAGACGAGAAGCGATCGCTGAAATCCGTGGTGTCGGAGACGGACAGTATGGCGGAGTATGGGGACGGGGAGACAGGGCGATTCACGGAAGACGGGTCTTTCATCGGTGAGAATGACAATGAGAATGCCACGCAAACTGCTGAGAGAGAAATTGTCACCTGAATGACAATGAGAATGCGCAAACTGCTGCAAATTGCTGAGAGAGAAATTATTGTCACCTCGAACTGAACGAAACGGCTACTACCTACGTTCTACTGCTACATACCATCGCAATTGCCAAGAGTCGTACTCGCTGCAATCAGCTGATGGATGATGCAGTTGTGTTGTTGTGTAATCAATGTGCGTACGTACGCGTACTATTGTAGTAGTGCGTGAGTAGTGCGGTTTAGTTCAGGCACCGCGTTCGTTTATTCACGCGAGTTGAGTTCTTTTGGTGCGTGGTAGCAGGACCATTTTGTTCATCGTTTGATCGATCCCAAACATGAGAAAGGTTCGAGTTCGCCCAGGTTGTTCCAATAAAACACGGTACAACGAAACTATTCGTCGGTCCTGTATGAACTCGTGACTTTGATGTTTCGGCGGACTATAAGGAAAAACGGGCCAATTTGCGGTCCATGCACCAAAATAACTCAACTCGTGCATATGCGGTCCATAGATTTTACCGCTATGGATTGTACGTACGTATAGTGGTAGATTGGCTATTTTAGGCTGTGTTTGTGCTTGCGTGGCTAGTATGCACACAGCAGGTGTTGTTTGTGTTGCAGGAATATACGGTGCCCCAAATCGGGCGTTACTAAGCGAGAGAGGATCGACGTTTGTCTGACGAACGGTCAAGTTTCGCTCTGCTTTTACTACGTACTGTACATTACGTCTAAAACTCTCTATGGATGCATCAGCCAAAAACTGTTTAGAAACGGAGGATTTTATTTGCACTGGATTACATGGATAAATTACCCACTGATTGCATTTGGAAGCTACTGCGTACATTTTCTACGATTGTGACTTGGGAAAACCCGGCCCGTGTGCTCCTTTAGCTGCTAGAAATGGCACCTAACCTGTACGTACGAGGAGAATTGGGAGGGAGCTTTTTGCCTCAGTAAATTCCGTTTGGAAACTGCCTGCTATATCTTTGTCGTAGCCAAAAATACTTACGTAAATCGTGGTCCTATCGTACAGTATGATACAAGTTTCTGTTTTTTTCCGTTATGCGTTCTTGGTCGTATTACTGTAACGTACATAATTATCACTGCTTACGAATGTGCAATGTGAGCCTGCGTTAAGTATGGCCAGCCTAAGATTATTTTGCAGTCTAATGTTTGTTACACGCGAGATGCTGTTTGTCCATTCATTGCACCATCATTTCAGGGGTTTTGCTCGTTTGTTTTGTACTTATGCGAATTTTTGCCTGTTTTCTTTCCTCTCTTGCTTATTGGGTTGTGTACACAATGTACTACTAACTTAACTACCACTGTAAGTGTTGGTTCGTTCATGTTCAATGTACCTATCTGCTCCATACAGTTTGTGGTATTACTGGAAGTATCACATTTGATAAGATACCGACAACGTTTTGGTGTGTTTTGTCCATGAGAAGTTTTGGCATGCAGTGTTAGTTTTAGCGTCTAGGCTTATTGAAGGTTCTGCAAACTATAAGATGTGTCCGTTCTTGAATGAGAAAGCCCTTCTGTTCACATTCCGCGCGTTTATTTGTTGAGTTTTCATGTTCGTTTGTGCGTGCTTTTTGATGAGAAGTACTTTTTTGTAAGCCGTATGTAGACCTACCTACAATCTGTCAAAAATAGTATGTAGGTAGGCTAACTCCTGTACATAGGGTCTTGATTATGTTGTTGTGCGTACCATGCTATTGTTACTGTACTATGCTCGTTTAGGTGCTTTGTAACATTCAACTGTGTACTACTGCTGTTCACGTCACGTGGCTTTTCTTTTGGGAAAATCGTCCTTGCATAAGAACAATAGGCATTATTGCTTGAATTCTTTAGCAGCTTATTATATTGCTTCATGTTACTGATTGAAGACAGAGGCTTCGATCTCTTTATTGAATAATTATCGAGCGCGGCATAATACGTGTGTACATAAATTATGAACAACTGCTTTGTTTATTTACAATCTTGGTTTATTCACACGTAAACAAATCCGGTTGCTTATTGGCGTTTGGAAAATTCTTGTACTTATCAACTATTCTAGATTGCCCGTGTTGTTATGGATGGATTTGTGTTGAATTCGTCTCGGATTCTGCTATTATTAGTGGGTGTTAGCCGTGAGGTACTGTACCTTATTTTCTTTGTATTGTGCATTATTGTTGCACAGTTTGTCTTGAAGAAAAGAAGTAAAACTTCTTGACATTCAGCGCGGGTGGTCATCAATCTCAAAAGATGTGATGTGATGTCAAGGTCAGAAATGGATTCTCTATGGTCACTTTTGGTATCCGGTCGTCCATGTCATTTACAGTAATCTATGCACCGTTGTCAAGCGCGAGGTTTAGCTTTTACCGAACTCAACTAACCAGAATTGACCCATCAAAAAAGGTCAGCAGTATTTGATGTTTGGTCGGTGGGATCTTTTTCTGATGGGTCACACCTGGATTTTCATCTCGTGTTTGATATTATTGGCTAAAACGAAAACACGGCGACGCAGCCACGCAGGCGAAAACAACGCAGGCGGCGACACAGCGTCGTGCTGCGCACTTTTGAATACAAGAGATCATCATTGAAAAGAGGGTAATAACTAATAAGCAACGAAAACAACGAACAACCAAAACACCCAAATCGCAACCGTTCTTGAAAAATAGGATCCGCCTAAATTCCGAACACACACAAAGTGCCGCAACAGACATTGTCGAAGCAACAAATGGGCTGGGTAGCACAAAAAATATTTGAGCCAGCGCTTGGAATAGGCGCATGGGCAGACTTAGGCTAAGGCTTAGGTTGAGGCTTAGGCTGAGGCCTACCCCTCTTCATCCAATACCTAAGCCAAAGCCTAAGCCTCATGGCGCGTTCACCAGACGTCCGTAATGGACGTCCGTCCATCCGTCAACTCATATGGGTTGACGGATGGATGAACACTTATGGGTTGACGAACGGACGGACGGACGGACGGATGTAACGGACGTCTGGTGAACGCGCCATCAGCCTAAGCCGAAGTCAACCCATGCCCCTCGCATAATAGATATTACTGTTCACCACCCAGCTCCCTGTACCCAGCGCCCAATAACTTCAAATTCCTTGAATTGCATCCATATTTTCCATGCGAATTCATGCTATTTTGTTTGAACGCCTATTACAGTGGAAGTTTTCCATTTTTATGGTCACAGACTACACTACTGCAAGTGTTGGACCAACTGTCCCCATGCTAACCCACAATATTGATAAGGGTACATTGATTGATCATGGATCTTCGCACGCGCAATAGTGTGTCATTTAGGCGGAGCTAATTTTGAGGAAGTCCACGTTGATTGTTTTGGTTGTGTATTAGTTAGTACCGAAGAGAGAGGAGGAAAGGAACGAAGAGAGAACGACGATATGAAAACGGTTGAGTATTAGTTATTACCCTCCCCTCTCTAATGCCGATCTCTTCTATTCAAAAGTTCGCAGCACGACAACTTACGCTGTGTCGTCGCCTGCGTTGTTTTCGCCTGCGTGGCTTGGCTGCGTCTGCGTTGCCGTGTTTTCGTTATAGCCATATTATTGGCCTACTTTCATGGAATCCCGACAAAGGAAAGAGGCCACTTCAATATCAAGAAGGCGGGCGACGCCTCAAACGAAAAGAATAGACACTGTAAAGATGTGACGCGCACGTAGTGAAAATAAGTCAGTCAAAATCATGCGTACGAAAACGAAGGACAAAACCAACTGCTGGTTGTTGTGACCGATTCGTCTGTGAAATTCTCCAGATCATGCTTCCATGAAATTTTTACTCCAACTCTTACTGTGCAGACGTATGAAAATGGGCCTTGTAGCTGTTGCCGTTGCTGCCTGTATTTTTGGTAAGCCTAAATTGGAATGTGTAGGGCACTATGGGTTAAATCCGGCCACCCAAGCTTCGCATATCTCAGCAACCAATGGATCGATTGAGACAAGTGTTATATCGATCGATTCCGTGAGCTTTTTTCTTTCAAATGAGCTACCTGCAGCATTTTGCTGAAACAGCAAGTTTACAGCAGCTTAGGTGACCGGGTTTACCCCAGGCTACACATGGCGTACGCTGCGTGCTTGCATACCTCCAATCTGAAGATACCATAAACTGTTGCTGCACTTGGAAATTTGCTTTTTAGCCTTATTTTTACCGCATTCTGCGAATCTTGATGGTGCGAATAACAGCAACAACCAGCAAGAGGGAAATAATCCGGCTGGTTCAGTCCAAGATCAAAACTTTTACTCGTCAGACGGCAAACAAGAGCAAGCACAACCGATAGATTTACCTCCTGCTCTTCAGAAATCACCAGATTCGTAAGTGGTTGGTTGTTGGAAAAATGATGAGGGATAATTTGGCATTTGGGACAGGGAAATATGGTAACCAACCCGTAAAGTTTATGTTTCTGTTTTTCATGGCCCATTCATATCTAACACGTGCGCTGGCGTACTCGCGCGTTTCCATGGTACGACGCATGGCGCGTTCACCAGACGTCCGTAAATCCGTCCTTCCGTCCGTCAATCCGTCAAATGTATCTAGGAGTACATGGCACACCGCAAACAACCGTGTACTCCTAGATACGTCCGTTACGGATTGACGGACGGACGGTTGGTTTTACGGACGTTACGGACGTCTTGTGAACGCGCCAACACGCAAAGGCATGGACACAGCCATGGACGCGCCGAGCGTACGCCGAGCGCGTTTTCTTCCAATGTGAATGTGCCATGACACTGTGTGGTTGCGCAGTAATTTTGCATGCTGATGCTTTTACAGGAATAGCGAATTATTGCAAATTGTTTCTGCTCTGAATGCTCAATTGAAGGAACTCAAAGGCGAGATTGCCGAACTGAGGGGTCAAATAGGCAGCAACACTGGAAAGTACGGCCGAAATATACGTTTTCTTTGACTACACGGCTAATTTTAAGACTAAAATCAAAAACTAATCTGGCAAGCTTACAATAGTGTTGTTTCAGGGAAAAGAAGTTTCCTCCTGTGAAGTTTCGTAACTACAGGGACAGAAATCGCATTCTGGTAAGTGTACGTGCGTACTGGGGGGTAAATTGGGCTTGTGAGGGGGTAATTTGGGCAATAGGTGGGTACTTCAGGCCACGCAAACCTCTTTTTTTCTTTGTTCGGCAGACACAGACATGGACAATGTGTTTTCAATTATAATGGTCAACCTTTATCTTTGTCATTTTGGTTTCTAATGATTGTAAAGTTTCCGATTCATAGGGTAAAGATGGCCCTAATTACCCCCAGCTCCCTTCATGTTCTGATCCAAGTTTCGTTTGGCGATTTTTTCCCAGCTCCATCTACCCTAAGTTCCTTCAACTCCTTGTTGTTTCCCTTTTCAGGTGACAGGTGGCGCTGGTTTCGTCGGGTCTCATTTGGTGGATAGACTGATGAGCGAAGGTCACGAGGTGATCGCCTTGGACAATCACTTTACGGGACGCAAACGAAATCTCGCCCACTGGGCCGGACACCCCAACTTCGAACTCGTGCATCATGATATTGTGAATCCGTTTTATATCGAAGGTACCTACTGCGCACATTGTACGTATTGTGTAGGGTACTGTGGGGTAAACCTGGCCACCAAAGCTCCTGTGAACTTGTTGTTTCAGAAAATGCTGAACCAAATAGCTCATGTGAAAGAGGAGAGTTCAAGGAATTGAATGCAGCCCTGAAACTTTTTGAAAGAGGAGAGTTGAAGGAATTGAATGCAACCCTGAAACTTTAGATGGCAGGATTTTTTCATGGCCGGGTTTACCCCATGGTTCTCTATGCTGTAGTCTAACCAACCAGAGAAATTTCGCTATGAAACTCAAGTCGTATTGCTTAGTTTGTAGCATGTACTCCTTGTCTCTCGCAGAATAGGAGTACACGAAGCCCAAGAGAGAATCCGCTAAGTCCCATAGCGAACTCTCTATGCCCAGACAACAACGAACACAGTGATATAATAAGCACAAATTCGGCTTTTCTGCGATTGTTTTTCAGTGGATGAAATCTATCATCTGGCTTCCCCCGCTTCTCCTCCCCACTACATGTACAATCCGGTGAAGACCATCAAAACCAACACGCTAGGAACCATAAACATGCTCGGTATGATGTGTATGTTAGGTACATTCTACAATCGGTTTTCTTTTTCTTTTCGAAGTCCATACGTACAGGCGCGGAATGAAAATTACGGCAAACCTATTCGCTAGAATTCTCATAATTTGTTGTGTCGTCATTTTCTTGTTGTCCTGGATTTTCTGCAGGTTGGGCCTGACAAGAATGTGTAGGTTGTTTCCTTCTTCCGTACGTTTGCCTCGAAAGGAAAATTGACTGGAAATTTTCACCTACATAATGCCGCGTTCACCAGACGTCCGTAAATCTGTACATACCTTACATATCTAGTGTTTAGTAGTACATGGCCTACGTACAGATTTACGGATATACGGACGCCTGGTGAACGTGGCATAAGAACCACCTTTCAAATACTCGACTACTCCTGATGCGGTGGCAGAGTGGCTTGTTTCTCAGGTTTGGCGCGTCGGGTGAAGGCTCGAATCCTGCTCGCGTCCACATCCGAAGTCTACGGCGATCCGGAACTGCATCCTCAGCCCGAATCCTATTGGGGTCGTGTGAACCCGGTGGGGCCTCGATCCTGCTACGACGAGGGAAAGAGGGTGGCTGAATCATTGATGGTCGCATATCAAAAACAGGTAGGGTACTGTGGGGTAAACCCGGCCGCCTAGTGCTGAATGAAAACCGTTGGCCGGATTTACTCCACGAATAGAGCCAGCTGAGTTTACCCCATCCATAGTAGGATATTTAGTTATCCTACCTACGAAAGCATAATTTATTTATGTATTTATGTAGGTAGGTAACTTACACACACGAACAGTATATTTGTACTTTTTGCAGGAAAATGTCAGTATTCGAATAGCGAGGATATTCAATACGTTCGGTCCTCGTATGCATATGGACGATGGACGGGTAGTCAGCAATTTCATACTCCAAGCACTTCAGGATCAACCGATCTCAGTATGCATGCATGCACATCCATACACTGCATTCTTGGCCATATACTGTAAAGCTTGGTGTACAAGCCCCTCTTGTAGGTGTACGGCGAAGGAAATCAAACGCGCTCATTCCAGTACGTGTCGGATCTGGTGGACGGTCTGTTGGCTTTGATGCAGAGTAACGTCACCACACCGGTGAATTTGGGCAACCCGGAGGAGCACTCGATTAACGAGTTCGCCACTATCATACAGAAGCTCACAAGTACGTGTACTGTACGTATGTACTTTCCTACGTACTACGTGTACTAGTGAACTTGCGGTGAGTTCCCTGTATGCATGTGTTGAAGCATAGGAAAACCGGTGAGTTCACCGTGGGTTAACTCACGACCTTGTGAACATGCGAGGAAAAGTTCGCGCGCAATGGGATTACAACGAAATTGCTCATATGATGAAAAGAAAGCTCGAAGTTCAAACTCATCCTCATATTCTTTTCACCACGTGTGTAGCGCACTAATACTGTACATATTGCAGAAAGTAGGAGTTCCATAGTACACGGTGACAAGCAGATTGATGACCCGCAACAGAGGAGACCGGATATTACCAAGGCTGGGCAGCTACTCCAGTGGAAACCCAGGGTAGGAAACGCATCGAAAAGGAAATTTGTCATAATGTGCCAGGGAATCGAACCCTGGACCTCTCGCGTTCCAGGCGAGCGCCCTAATCCATTGAACTACACACTTGGATGACCTCATTTACACAATTTCCCCTTTTGATCATGACAGCGTGCGATTTACTTCATTCCTAGGTCTCCATGGTGGATGGTCTCAAATGGACGATCGATTATTTTCGCGGGGAACTGGAGAAGAATCGACTGATGGGAAATGATGCGATGGAGCAAGGCCCGTCGCCTTTGGAGCATTATGAGCAGGAGAAAACACGGGGCATGTGAAGTATTTCTTACCAGAATTCTATAAGGAAGACTGGAAAATGGTTTTATGTACTAGTGGCACTGCTGGGTTGGGTTTGTGTTGAGCTGGATTCACGCAGATTTGTGATGATAATCTTTTTGCCAGGCTGACTAGTGTACAAACGTACCGTGAGTTTCATCTCAGGCTTTGGCTGTGATAAATTGATAGCGCTTTTGAGGCAATTTATGTGTGTGCCGTGCACACGTTGCAGTGTATTATTGGTACAGTGTTGCAAAAAGTCTATGCAGGGCAGGTATGGAATAATTGAGCGAGTTTTCCGTTCATACATAGCATTCTTTCTTGTTTAGGATTGCTATGTGTACTATCGCTTATGTGTTTTCTTTACAGCTTTGTTTTAGATAGTAGGACTCTCTGGTTTGGCTTGAGTGCTGAAATACGAAGCAGTGTGAATGTTGTGTAGCATTTCAGGGTTTTACTCTTGTTGGTTTTGTTTGTCGTGTGCTTCTTCAATGCCTTTTCGTAGCATTTGTCTTTCTTTTACATGGTTCTCTCTCCGTGTCACACCTTCATGCACTGCGTTTCTGACTTGATAATGCCAGTATAAAAGCAATTTATCATCAACTCTGTGTTCAAGCTGTCCTTTCCAACTGTCATGGTCAAAATCCATGAAATTCTATGCTTTTTCAAGTAATATTACAACCCTATATCAAGAATCTGTAAAGGTGATTCCTTGTGCAAGTGTATTGACTTGGTCTACTGGCACATTTTTATGGATTCTTGATGATTTGAATTATCTTTCCTTCAGAGAACACCAAGGAATGGCGTCAACCACAAGAAAAGGAACCATGGAGCCTCCAGCTACGAAAAGATTTAGACCTGAACCTGAAGAAGGTGCAGAAACAGTTGAAGGACGGCAGGTGACCAATGGTCTCGCGGCTGGACCGTCTACGAGTTCACATCAATCAATAATGAGGGAAACTCGGCAATCATTGGCGCTGGAATCCACTATTGCGAACGAGGGAGGCATCGAAGACCCTGACGATGAAGAGTTCTTCTTCTCACAGTCTCAACTGGATGGTACACACATTACGTATAGGGGACTGTGGGGTAAACCCGGCCACTGCGCTTCTTCTAATTTGTTGTTCAAAGATGAACCAGATGGCTCATTTGAAAGAGCAGAGTTCAAGGAATCGATTGATGTAATATGTGTCACAATAGGTCCTTTGGTTGTTGGTTGAGATATGCAGCCCTGAAAACCGTACTGGTGGTCGGAGTTTCCCCCGATCGGAGCCGATTTGCCTATGTGGGATAATTTACATATTACGTCACCGGCTGATGGCTGCTGGTAGGGGGACTCCTCTCCCCCCACACCGTCACCACTACATCACTTTTCGGCAGTCGGACGGGGGACCCCCTTCACCCCCAGCGGTGACGTAATGTGTAAATTATCCCTGTTTTTCCATTAACACACCTACCCCGAGGAAGCGTCATTGTTGACAACACGAAAAAAATTTGTCGTGCGATTGTTGTCGGTTTGTTGTCCGTTTTTGTATGGGTGTTGTCGGTTCGGACAACAATGGTACAAAAACGGACAACAAACCGACAACAAACGGGGTTTGTTGTCCGTTCCGACAACACCATATAAAAACGGAGAACAATTTGTTTTCGTATTGTCAACAATGACGCTTCTTCGGGGTAGGTGTTAAGACATTTTCCACCTCTTTCTTAGACCTCAATCGTAGAGCGGAAGACGCGACGAAATTCCGGCCACCGGAAACCATCATCACGCACTACCAGCCGCTTAAGGAAGGCGCCGTCTTTTCCGCCGAGGGGCTTAACGCGATCGGCATGGACAAGTTCGAAGAGCAGGAGAGACTGCGCGGCTCCATCTCTAGTGTCGTGGTTCCTGACAGAGCGGAACTGGAGAGATTGGACCGCAGGGATAAATTGAGAGAAGAGGTAAAGTAAAAGAGGGGACGGAGACTTTTCAGACATCGGCACGGTATTCTGGGTCGGGAGTATGTAATTTTGGGGATCTCCTAGTAAGGCTGTGAGCTTTTCGGGGTAGGGTACCATGGGGCAAAGTCGGGGGATAAATTTAGAGAAGAGGTAAAAGGAATACGGAGACTTTTCAGACGTCGGCACGGTATTCGGGATGGGGTATGTATGTATTTTGGGGATCTCCTAGTGGCTGTGAGCTTTTCGGGGTAGGGTACCATGGGGTAAAGTCGGCCACGGGGAATTTCGACCACCTGAGGTTCAAGACAATATATCTCGGCAACCCTGCAACCGATCGAGACAAATAGGATATCAATCGATTGCTTGAGCTCTCCTCTTTCGAATGAGCTATTTGGTTCATCATTTACTGCAACAACAAAGGAGCCTAGGTGGCCGGATTTACCCCATGACCGACTTACTTTACCATGGTACCCTATATATACTGTACGTAGTTTTTGTAAAATATTTGTGAGTGGGGTAGGTTATATGAGGGGTGGGCGAGCTGTGCTGCACATACCCCCACCCCAACGGACCCCAGGCCGACGTCTGATGCGCTACTAAGACTGCAGGCTGGGTAGAAGCAGAAGCATGTGTTGTTGTTGTTGTGTTGCAGTTGGCGGCGAAGGAGCAGATGTTGGAGCGAGCGGAGGGTGAACTGGAGATCGTGCGACTTCGCATGATGAAGAACCAACAGGAGCGCGACCGACTCAGCGAAGAGACGCATCGACTGAGAGTGGCGCACAAGAAAGCGATGGACGACGCGAGGAGCAAAGCGCGCGACGAGCTCACGCGCATGATGCACGACAATCAGATTCTGGTAGGTAGGGCGATTATTCGCCTCTCCCGATGAGTGTGCGTGGATCTCAGCATGTACCTGGCAGAAGGGTGCAGTATTTATCAACAACCAAAACCGCCACTTTGTTTTTGCTTGCCCTTGTAAATGTAGTTATTTTTTTGTAAAAGTTTACAAAGTGGCGGTTTTTGGCCGTTTGATAAATACTGCACCCTTCTGCCAGGTACATGTTGAGATCCACGCACACTCTAATCAGGAGAGGCAAATAGAAGGAAAATTGGGCCACATGTGCAAGCAAGGAATCGAACCCTGGACCTCCAGTCTGCATGCGCCCGCAAGCTGCTGCCACGTGGGCCGGCCGAGATAAATTTCGTACAACATCTCATTTCATACGCAATTACAGCCTTGACTTTTATGAAACTTTGCTCAGATTATCCTTTGTTACAGCAACAAGAAAACGAAGACCTTCTGCGTCGCTTGAAGAAGTGTGCAACCCCCGTTGGTGGCAAACATGCAGCTAATGTTTCACTTTCTTCCACTCAGCAACAGCAACATGTACCAGACGAACCTGTACCATCACCCTCCTCCTCATCTCATTTTCAGCAGTCGCTAACCCAAACAGACCATGCGACACCAGCAAAACGACGGCCTTCTGCTGTTTCGACCTACCCGAATCGACGCTCCTTTTTCTCCGATATCGATATACCGGCGATTTCTCAACAGCCCACAATCAGGGCTGGTCTACCGTCTCAACAAGCGGCAGCTGCTTCCATTAAACCTGCCCCTCCTTCTACTTCCAACAAAGATGTGCAAACTCTATCCCCAGTGGCTGATCGATCCTCACTTAACCCTTACCTGGAAGAAGGTGAACTGTTGATGCGAATGAGGCAGCAGCTACGGTTAATGGACTACAATTGGCCGGCGTATTTGAAAGCACACGAGGCGATGAGAAGAGCACTGCCTCAAACGGATGCGGCGAATGAGCGGACATTGGAAGAAATGGTGGAAGAAGAGGATTATGAGGAAAAAACAAAGGAGGACTTGAAAAAGTGGGAAGAAGAATATGAGGAATTGTTGAATGAGTGATTTATTTGGTAGGGTAGCGTTGGGTAGACCCGGCCATGAGGTTACACGCCGCCGCTGAACTGGCTATTTCAGCAACCAGATGAACCGAATGGATAGCTCATTTGAAAGAGGAGAATTCAAGGAATCGATTGATGTGTGTGTGTGTCTCAATCGGTCCATCGATTGCTGATGTATGCTGCCTTGTACTTGGGTGGCCGGATTTTCCGATGGCCGGGTTTACCCCATAGTACCCTGATTGGTGATTTTGTTGACATGCACGCACAGGAGGATATGACCCGAATTTCCCCCTGGCCTGAATTACCCGCACTGTATGCAATGGATAGGATAGTACACTTATGAGATACTGTTGTGCATTGGTTGTGGTTGGTTGGTTGGTGTCCTTTTATGGTGGTTGATTTCACTTGCTGTTTCATCTTTTGATGTGGTCGAGATTGTTTTTGTCCATAATTTTTGTCCATATAGTATATTATATGGATTCAAGTTGGAGATAAATGGTTGCACTTGCAGCCCAATTTTGCACACAGTTTTACTGTTTCAAAAAATGAGTTCTTTGGAGACTCAAACGCTGATGCGTATCGTGTTTTTTAATACACGTACGTAGGTAAGCGTATTGTTTCAATTTCAGCCACCGCAAACAACCTGTACGGTACTTATGTTGTGTTAGTACATTTTACAGTACCAAGTTATACAAACAATGCGTGCATTATCATTCAGCGAGGGAGCAGCTTGATCGGCTTCTCACGCTGAGCGGCGATTTCTAGCAACCTCTGGTATGCTGTCCTTTGTAGGCAATCCGATTCAAGCCCAAATAGCACTTCTCCATCCCTTCGCATTCGCTGCAGCCGCTCCACTTCACCCAATGAAGCATCCGACAAACCAAACCGAGCAGACTCAGCCCCTTCAACTTGAGGAACTTGGCGATTTCTCGGCAGAGAGCCGCGATCCCGACTGATTCTTCGCCAGGAATCTGTTGAATGAAAAATCAATCTTCTCAAGGTTGGGGCATATGGGCTGGAGCGACTGGAGAATTTCCACAGCGACAGTCGCAGTCAATTGACAGTTCAGCAGGTCAAGCCTCTCAAATTCTTTCAACTGCTCCTTGCGCGAAGTGAAGTGGGCGGAAAGGGATCCACTACCAATGTACGATGAATCAATCATGAGAAGTCGAGCCATCCGAGAAACTGGAGGACTCCGCATTCAGATCTATATTGTTGCCAAATAGCAAAGCACTTCAATTGTGGAAGCGCCTTTAGTACAGTAGACAACAGGGTCCATGCTGGTCCACAGGCATCGACTGTGCCGATGTTGATAATCAGCTCCTCCACGCTTTCCATCTGTGGAAGTGAACAGCTGAGTTAAAGCAGCGTTACCATCATCGGAATCACTGAGCTCATCTGAGCAAACCAATTCAGGTCGGCAGATGGCAGAAATTCGCCACCTAGCCGTACTTCCGATCACCCCAATGCGAATGTCACGTTCCTTCGCTTCCGCAGTGTTAATGAGGGAGGAGACCACGGCCTTCCAGATGTACGAGATCCACTCCATGTCCCTTTGTCCTTCCTACAGAACAACTCTTGATATCAGTTATGGCTATGCATAGAAGCAACAGTCCGAGACCCAGAAGCGTTATTTAGTCTTTTCGTATTCAGAGCACGTCAAATTGATTCCGTGCGCATCGAGCTTCCGCGGGCTATGAGTTGAAACAACCTCCAGCGATTTCGTCAGAAAGGGGAGCAGAGCTTCGGATATTCAGTAGCGATGAAGCCAAGAAAGAATAGTTTAGATAGAAATCATTTCATCACCTTTTAGCCAAAACGGCGTTCCAGTCTGAGCGAGTATCATATACAGTGGCGGATGTCAGCTTCAAGCCATGATCGATGCTTCATTGTTGTATCACCAGTCATTGTATTGTCAGTACGGAAGAGTTTGTATTTTGTTGACACTTCTCTCAAGGCATAGTTTCCGAGCTGATTCATCAGGTGCCAACTTCATCCACAGATCTAGTTCATGCCCAAGGCGAGCGGCGAGAATTCTGTAAGATGCGACGATATATCGGTATCGTATCAAAATATATCGAGCATTTTTTAACTATCGGTATCGATATCGGTATCGAAAATTGCTTTCCTTGTACTATCGGTATCGGTATCGTATCGAATTTCTTCTTGCTCCTATATCGACATCGGTATCGGTATCGAATAATCATGTAAAAAATATCATTTCATAGTAATTTTTTCTACAGTAAATTTGCCATGCGCGAAGCAAGGGCACGTCGATTTCAGCGCTAAGTTTGTGGTGTAGTGGCATAAATTAGTTTTTGCAGTAACTGTAGTCATATCCATGACTTACAGAAGTATGCAAAGGCAACTACTTAGTGCTATACGTAGTAGGTGTCATGTTGTAGGGTACAATGGGGCAAACCCGGCCATGGGAAATTCAATCGATCCCTCAATATCCTATTTCAATTACTACCTTTTGGCAATTCATTTGCTACAGCAGTTCAAGTATTCGCTGCCACAGCAGTTTACCCCACATACACTACAGTATTTATTACTAAATGAATTCTCTTCATTATTTATTTATTATGTCAGTACAGTCATCCAAAGTGTATTCCTCTCCTACCTATAAATAAATCCATTCTTTCAAAACACAGTGTACAAAATATCGATCGTACGAAATCGATAATTTTTTCCAAATGTATCGATCGATATTTAAAAAATTCAAGGATCGGATCGGATCGAATTGCTTTAAAAATATTGGATCGATCTTCTCAAAAATCAATCGTCGATCTCTAATTCTTCATGTTTTGGAGAACGAGTAGGTTTCACAGTTCAGTAACGCATGGTTTTTGTTGTTTCTCTTGAGAAAAGCCATTCATCAATCCAATCACGTCAAGGTTCTTATAAAATACTAGACTCACAGATAATGTTATAACTATCGTAGCTTATTCTACGAAGATCTGGATGTGGAGAAGTGGGGGGGTTTTTTGGGGATAGAGCGAGGGTTGGGGGGATTGGAGGGGGGTGTTGAGGGGGGGGGGGGAGTTTGGGGGGTGGTTCGGTTTCGTTTTTTTTTTAGGTTCGTTGTAATTCTTCCGCGTTTGCTTTATTTAATTCGGTTTATGTGAGATCTTTTTCAATGATTTTTTTATAGCTTTTAGCGGTTTTTCTAGCAGCATCAGCTACAGTTTGTTGCTTTTTTGGTGTTCATTTCTCCAGTGCTTTTTCCTAGTCTATGTGAGTATTTAGTACAATTTTAGGGGTTAAACACAATTTATAGTATTCATGTTTTCAATTTGTGCAGAGTAGTTTATTTTATTCTTCTTTTGTATTTTCACTTAACTCTTTCACCAGTAATGCGTATTGTGTGTAGTGGGGTAGGAACCTGATGATATCAGGGTATCACTAGTTGTATACGTCTATTCAGCCGCGTCAAGTGAGCAGTAGTAACAAAGTCATGGTTTCCGAGCTTTTGTCGTTTAAATGGGTCTTTAAAACCTTTGTCAAGATTCACGTGTTCACTCGCGCGCGCCCTCTTTCCGGGTGCTCAATCCCCTAGCCACTGCGAGTGAGGGCGGTTAGTTGGGGGCAGCTAGTCATAGTGAGACAGGCACAGGGATTTAAGAAGATTCCCCTTTCACTTTCTCTGTCGATTGCAGGAGCTCCTCCTATCTTCTCAATGATGGAGCCATGTTGTTTTTCGGGCTTCTGACTAGCTAGGTCCCTCGGGGCCCACCATGTCTCTCTTAGAAACAGGGAGTTTGTGTGCAAGCATTCGGAACTAAATTTTCTAGCAGGAAAAGGAGATTTCTCCGCTCAGAAGCGACAAAAGTCTTCAGGAGTCGTTGTTGGCGCCCTCTCTTCTGATGCAACAGATATCCAATTCAGCAGTCAGATGTACAAGGAGAACAAGCTATCGAAGCACCAGGGATAAGAAAGTTAGAAGTCACAACTGGATCAATCCAAAATCTTCGTCTTGGTTCAATGGCATGGAGGGTCTATAGAAAGCGAGGAGGGACAGTGGTGTTTAGTCAAGAAACTACCATTCCAGGTGGATCAGGATTGATGGAAGCAGTGCTTCTCATCTCTGAAGAGAACAACAAAAACCACGTCAACTAAACTTGAACCTACTCTCACAACTACAAGTTAAATGACGATAGGAATTGCAGAAATGATACGATACCAATTCGATAGTTTTTCACCGCCAATTCTCTCGTCCGTAGTTGCATTTTTTCCAAATCGATACCATACTCCGATAGTGTGGGCAAAAATTATCATTTTCATGATACCGATAGTTTTGTAGCACTGTGTTTTGAAAGCAATGGGCATTTATTTACTAGGTAGGAGCAGGAATACACTTTTGGTATGATGTACTGACATAATAAATAAATAATGAAGAGCAATGTCCATTTTAGTAAATAAATACCTAGTCAATGGTAGCGTAGGGTACTGTGGGTAAACCTCAGCCACCTCTCTGAACTCTTCAGCAAATAATTCCAAATAGGTAGCTAATTTGAAATAGTAGTTGAGGGAATCGATAAATTTCCCAGCGGGTTTGCCCCATGTACCTCACATACACCTACTAGTATCTAGCATACAGTAGTTGCCTGCATACTTCGTAAGTCATGATAGACTACAGTTACTGCAAAAAATTTATGCCACTACACCACAAACTTAGCGCTAATCGACGTGCCCTTGCTTCGCGCATGGCCAAATTTACGTAAAAAAATTACTATCGAAAATCGATATTTTTTACATGATTATTCGATACCGATACCGATGTCGATAGTAGGAGCAAGAAGAAAATTCGATACGATACCGATACCGATAGTACAAGGAAAGCAATTTTCGATACCGATATCGATACCGATAGTTCAAAAAATGCTCGATACTATCGATTTTCGATACCGATACCGATATATCGTCGCATCTCTAGCAAGAATTCTTCGCCGCCGTCGCACTTGGGCATGAACTAGATGCTGTGGATGAAGGATTTTGGCAACACCATTCTTTGATGAATCAGCTCGGCAAACTCAGTGACACTCTGAGAGAAGTGGTCAACAAAATACAAACTCTGTCCGGTACTGACAATACAAGTGACTGGTTGATACTCCCAAGCAATGAAGCATCCGCATCTACTGGCGCTGTTGAAGCTGACAGTCGCGACGTCACTGCACTAATACGTGAGTACGTCGCTCCATCGGCCACTCGGCAGATTCGCCGTTTTCTGGCCATATTCAAAGGTGATGAAGATGAATGGTTGCTTCCCAGTCTTCAGCAGACATTCATTCTTCTCTTTGGCTTCATCGCTACTGAATATCCGAAGCATCTGCTCCCCTTTCTCGACGAAATCGCTGGTAGTTGGGTATTGTGGTTGTCAAACTTCTATAGATTCGGTCTGCTCGGGCGCTTGAAGCTCGAGTGCGCCACGGAATCCCAATATGTTGACTGCGCCGTCGTGCTTCGCCGTGAATACGAAAAGACTAAAACTAACGCTCTTCTTGGCGCCGCGTCATTCTCGGAACTGTTGCTTCTGATGCCATCAGCCATAACTGATATCAACGACGGTTGTTCTGTATGGAAGGACAACAGGGACATGGAGTGGATCGTCGTACATCTGGAAGCCGCCGTCGGATTTCCTCCCTCATTCAACACTGCGGAAGCGAAGGAACGTGACATTCGCCATTGGTGGCTGATCGGAAGTACGGCTCAGGTGGCGCAATTTCTGCCATCTGTCGCCGACCTCGATATTGGTTTGCTCCAGATTGAGCTCAGTGATTCCGATGATGGTAACGCTGCGTTTAACTCAGCTCGTTCACTTCCACAGATGGAAAGCGTGGAGGAGCTGATTATCAACATTTCGGCACAGTCGATGCCTGGTGGACCAGCATGGACCCTGTTGTCTACTGTACTAAAGGCGCTTCCACAATTGACAGTGCTTTTGCTATTTGGCAACAATATAGATCTGAATGCGGAGTCGCTCCAGTTCATCTCGGATGGCTTGCGACTTCTCATGATTGATTCATCGTACATTGGTAGTGGATCCCTTTCCGCCCACTTCACTTCGCGCAAGGAGCAGTTGAAAGAATTTGAGAGGCTTGACCTGCTGAACTGTCAATTGACTGCGACTGTCGCTGTGGAAATTCTCCAGTCGCTCCAGCCCATATGCCCCAACCTTGAGAAGATTGATTTTTCATTCAACAGATTCCTGGCGAAGAATCAGTCGGGATTCGCGGCTCTCTGCCGAGAAATCGCCAAGTTCCTCAAGTTGAAGGGGCTGAGTCTGCTCGGTTGTGGTTTGTCGGATGCTTCATTGGGTGAAGTGGAGCGGCTGCTGAGCGAATGCGAAGGGATGGAGAAGTGCTATTTGGGCTTGAATCGGATTGCCTACAAAGGACCAGCATACCAGAGGTTGCTAGAAATCGCCGCTCAGCGTGAGAAGCCGATCAAGCTGCTCCCTCGCTGAATGATAATGCACGCATTGTTTGTTATAACTTGGTACTGTAAAATGTACTAACACAACATAAGTACCGTACAGGTTGTTTGCGGTGGCTGAAATTGAAACAATACGCTTACCTACGTACGTGTATTAAAAAACACGATACGCATCAGCGTTTGAGTCTCCAAAGAACTCATTTTTTTGAAACAGTAAAACTGTGTGCAAAATTGGGCTGCAAGTGCAACCATTTATCTCCAACTTGAATCCATATAATATACTATATGGACAAAAATTATGGACAAAAACAATCTCGACCACATCAAAAGATGAAACAGCAAGTGAAATCAACCACCATAAAAGGACACCAACCAACCAACCACAACCAATGCACAACAGTATCTCATAAGTGTACTATCCTATCCATTGCATACAGTGCGGGTAATTCAGGCCAGGGGGAAATTCGGGTCATATCCTCCTGTGCGTGCATGTCAACAAAATCACCAATCAGGGTACTATGGGGTAAACCCGGCCATCGGAAAATCCGGCCACCCAAGTACAAGGCAGCATACATCAGCAATCGATGGACCGATTGAGACACACACACACATCAATCGATTCCTTGAATTCTCCTCTTTCAAATGAGCTATCCATTCGGTTCATCTGGTTGCTGAAATAGCCAGTTCAGCGGCGGCGTGTAACCTCATGGCCGGGTCTACCCAACGCTACCCTACCAAATAAATCACTCATTCAACAATTCCTCATATTCTTCTTCCCACTTTTTCAAGTCCTCCTTTGTTTTTTCCTCATAATCCTCTTCTTCCACCATTTCTTCCAATGTCCGCTCATTCGCCGCATCCGTTTGAGGCAGTGCTCTTCTCATCGCCTCGTGTGCTTTCAAATACGCCGGCCAATTGTAGTCCATTAACCGTAGCTGCTGCCTCATTCGCATCAACAGTTCACCTTCTTCCAGGTAAGGGTTAAGTGAGGATCGATCAGCCACTGGGGATAGAGTTTGCACATCTTTGTTGGAAGTAGAAGGAGGGGCAGGTTTAATGGAAGCAGCTGCCGCTTGTTGAGACGGTAGACCAGCCCTGATTGTGGGCTGTTGAGAAATCGCCGGTATATCGATATCGGAGAAAAAGGAGCGTCGATTCGGGTAGGTCGAAACAGCAGAAGGCCGTCGTTTTGCTGGTGTCGCATGGTCTGTTTGGGTTAGCGACTGCTGAAAATGAGATGAGGAGGAGGGTGATGGTACAGGTTCGTCTGGTACATGTTGCTGTTGCTGAGTGGAAGAAAGTGAAACATTAGCTGCATGTTTGCCACCAACGGGGGTTGCACACTTCTTCAAGCGACGCAGAAGGTCTTCGTTTTCTTGTTGCTGTAACAAAGGATAATCTGAGCAAAGTTTCATAAAAGTCAAGGCTGTAATTGCGTATGAAATGAGATGTTGTACGAAATTTATCTCGGCCGGCCCACGTGGCAGCAGCTTGCGGGCGCATGCAGACTGGAGGTCCAGGGTTCGATTCCTTGCTTGCACATGTGGCCCAATTTTCCTTCTATTTGCCTCTCCTGATTAGAGTGTGCGTGGATCTCAACATGTACCTGGCAGAAGGGTGCAGTATTTATCAAACGGCCAAAAACCGCCACTTTGTAAACTTTTACAAAAAAATAACTACATTTACAAGGGCAAGCAAAAACAAAGTGGCGGTTTTGGTTGTTGATAAATACTGCACCCTTCTGCCAGGTACATGCTGAGATCCACGCACACTCATCGGGAGAGGCGAATAATCGCCCTACCTACCAGAATCTGATTGTCGTGCATCATGCGCGTGAGCTCGTCGCGCGCTTTGCTCCTCGCGTCGTCCATCGCTTTCTTGTGCGCCACTCTCAGTCGATGCGTCTCTTCGCTGAGTCGGTCGCGCTCCTGTTGGTTCTTCATCATGCGAAGTCGCACGATCTCCAGTTCACCCTCCGCTCGCTCCAACATCTGCTCCTTCGCCGCCAACTGCAACACAACAACAACAACACATGCTTCTGCTTCTACCCAGCCTGCAGTCTTAGTAGCGCATCAGACGTCGGCCTGGGGTCCGTTGGGTGGGGGTATGTGCAGCACAGCTCGCCCACCCCTCATATAACCTACCCCACTCACAAATATTTTACAAAAACTACGTACAGTATATATAGGGTACCATGGTAAAGTAAGTCGGTCATGGGGTAAATCCGGCCACCTAGGCTCCTTTGTTGTTGCAGTAAATGATGAACCAAATAGCTCATTCGAAAGAGGAGAGCTCAAGCAATCGATTGATATCCTATTTGTCTCGATCGGTTGCAGGGTTGCCGAGATATATTGTCTTGAACCTCAGGTGGTCGAAATTCCCCGTGGCCGACTTTACCCCATGGTACCCTACCCCGAAAAGCTCACAGCCACTAGGAGATCCCCAAAATACATACATACCCCATCCCGAATACCGTGCCGACGTCTGAAAAGTCTCCGTATTCCTTTTACCTCTTCTCTAAATTTATCCCCCGACTTTGCCCCATGGTACCCTACCCCGAAAAGCTCACAGCCTTACTAGGAGATCCCCAAAATTACATACTCCCGACCCAGAATACCGTGCCGATGTCTGAAAAGTCTCCGTCCCCTCTTTTACTTTACCTCTTCTCTCAATTTATCCCTGCGGTCCAATCTCTCCAGTTCCGCTCTGTCAGGAACCACGACACTAGAGATGGAGCCGCGCAGTCTCTCCTGCTCTTCGAACTTGTCCATGCCGATCGCGTTAAGCCCCTCGGCGGAAAAGACGGCGCCTTCCTTAAGCGGCTGGTAGTGCGTGATGATGGTTTCCGGTGGCCGGAATTTCGTCGCGTCTTCCGCTCTACGATTGAGGTCTAAGAAAGAGGTGGAAAATGTCTTAACACCTACCCCGAAGAAGCGTCATTGTTGACAATACGAAAACAAATTGTTCTCCGTTTTTATATGGTGTTGTCGGAACGGACAACAAACCCCGTTTGTTGTCGGTTTGTTGTCCGTTTTTGTACCATTGTTGTCCGAACCGACAACACCCATACAAAAACGGACAACAAACCGACAACAATCGCACGACAAATTTTTTTCGTGTTGTCAACAATGACGCTTCCTCGGGGTAGGTGTGTTAATGGAAAAACAGGGATAATTTACACATTACGTCACCGCTGGGGGTGAAGGGGGTCCCCCGTCCGACTGCCGAAAAGTGATGTAGTGGTGACGGTGTGGGGGGAGAGGAGTCCCCCTACCAGCAGCCATCAGCCGGTGACGTAATATGTAAATTATCCCACATAGGCAAATCGGCTCCGATCGGGGGAAACTCCGACCACCAGTACGGTTTTCAGGGCTGCATATCTCAACCAACAACCAAAGGACCTATTGTGACACATATTACATCAATCGATTCCTTGAACTCTGCTCTTTCAAATGAGCCATCTGGTTCATCTTTGAACAACAAATTAGAAGAAGCGCAGTGGCCGGGTTTACCCCACAGTCCCCTATACGTAATGTGTGTACCATCCAGTTGAGACTGTGAGAAGAAGAACTCTTCATCGTCAGGGTCTTCGATGCCTCCCTCGTTCGCAATAGTGGATTCCAGCGCCAATGATTGCCGAGCCTCATTATTGATTGATGATGAACTCGTAGACGGTCCAGCCGCGAGACCATTGGTCACCTGCCGTCCTTCAACTGTTTCTGCACCTTCTTCAGGTTCAGGTCTAAATCTTTTCGTAGCTGGAGGCTCCATGGTTCCTTTTCTTGTGGTTGACGCCATTCCTTGGTGTTCTCTGAAGGAAAGATAATTCAAATCATCAAGAATCCATAAAAATGTGCCAGTAGACCAAGTCAATACACTTGCACAAGGAATCACCTTTACAGATTCTTGATATAGGGTTGTAATATTACTTGAAAAAGCATAGAATTTCATGGATTTTGACCATGACAGTTGGAAAGGACAGCTTGAACACAGAGTTGATGATAAATTGCTTTTATACTGGCATTATCAAGTCAGAAACGCAGTGCATGAAGGTGTGACACGGAGAGAGAACCATGTAAAAGAAAGACAAATGCTACGAAAAGGCATTGAAGAAGCACACGACAAACAAAACCAACAAGAGTAAAACCCTGAAATGCTACACAACATTCACACTGCTTCGTATTTCAGCACTCAAGCCAAACCAGAGAGTCCTACTATCTAAAACAAAGCTGTAAAGAAAACACATAAGCGATAGTACACATAGCAATCCTAAACAAGAAAGAATGCTATGTATGAACGGAAAACTCGCTCAATTATTCCATACCTGCCCTGCATAGACTTTTTGCAACACTGTACCAATAATACACTGCAACGTGTGCACGGCACACACATAAATTGCCTCAAAAGCGCTATCAATTTATCACAGCCAAAGCCTGAGATGAAACTCACGGTACGTTTGTACACTAGTCAGCCTGGCAAAAAGATTATCATCACAAATCTGCGTGAATCCAGCTCAACACAAACCCAACCCAGCAGTGCCACTAGTACATAAAACCATTTTCCAGTCTTCCTTATAGAATTCTGGTAAGAAATACTTCACATGCCCCGTGTTTTCTCCTGCTCATAATGCTCCAAAGGCGACGGGCCTTGCTCCATCGCATCATTTCCCATCAGTCGATTCTTCTCCAGTTCCCCGCGAAAATAATCGATCGTCCATTTGAGACCATCCACCATGGAGACCTAGGAATGAAGTAAATCGCACGCTGTCATGATCAAAAGGGGAAATTGTGTAAATGAGGTCATCCAAGTGTGTAGTTCAATGGATTAGGGCGCTCGCCTGGAACGCGAGAGGTCCAGGGTTCGATTCCCTGGCACATTATGACAAATTTCCTTTTCGATGCGTTTCCTACCCTGGGTTTCCACTGGAGTAGCTGCCCAGCCTTGGTAATATCCGGTCTCCTCTGTTGCGGGTCATCAATCTGCTTGTCACCGTGTACTATGGAACTCCTACTTTCTGCAATATGTACAGTATTAGTGCGCTACACACGTGGTGAAAAGAATATGAGGATGAGTTTGAACTTCGAGCTTTCTTTTCATCATATGAGCAATTTCGTTGTAATCCCATTGCGCGCGAACTTTTCCTCGCATGTTCACAAGGTCGTGAGTTAACCCACGGTGAACTCACCGGTTTTCCTATGCTTCAACACATGCATACAGGGAACTCACCGCAAGTTCACTAGTACACGTAGTACGTAGGAAAGTACATACGTACAGTACACGTACTTGTGAGCTTCTGTATGATAGTGGCGAACTCGTTAATCGAGTGCTCCTCCGGGTTGCCCAAATTCACCGGTGTGGTGACGTTACTCTGCATCAAAGCCAACAGACCGTCCACCAGATCCGACACGTACTGGAATGAGCGCGTTTGATTTCCTTCGCCGTACACCTACAAGAGGGGCTTGTACACCAAGCTTTACAGTATATGGCCAAGAATGCAGTGTATGGATGTGCATGCATGCATACTGAGATCGGTTGATCCTGAAGTGCTTGGAGTATGAAATTGCTGACTACCCGTCCATCGTCCATATGCATACGAGGACCGAACGTATTGAATATCCTCGCTATTCGAATACTGACATTTTCCTGCAAAAAGTACAAATATACTGTTCGTGTGTGTAAGTTACCTACCTACATAAATACATAAATAAATTATGCTTTCGTAGGTAGGATAACTAAATATCCTACTATGGATGGGGTAAACTCAGCTGGCTCTATTCGTGGAGTAAATCCGGCCAACGGTTTTCATTCAGCACTAGGCGGCCGGGTTTACCCCACAGTACCCTACCTGTTTTTGATATGCGACCATCAATGATTCAGCCACCCTCTTTCCCTCGTCGTAGCAGGATCGAGGCCCCACCGGGTTCACACGACCCCAATAGGATTCGGGCTGAGGATGCAGTTCCGGATCGCCGTAGACTTCGGATGTGGACGCGAGCAGGATTCGAGCCTTCACCCGACGCGCCAAACCTGAGAAACAAGCCACTCTGCCACCGCATCAGGAGTAGTCGAGTATTTGAAAGGTGGTTCTTATGCCACGTTCACCAGGCGTCCGTATATCCGTAAATCTGTACGTAGGCCATGTACTACTAAACACTAGATATGTAAGGTATGTACAGATTTACGGACGTCTGGTGAACGCGGCATTATGTAGGTGAAAATTTCCAGTCAATTTTCCTTTCGAGGCAAACGTACGGAAGAAGGAAACAACCTACACATTCTTGTCAGGCCCAACCTGCAGAAAATCCAGGACAACAAGAAAATGACGACACAACAAATTATGAGAATTCTAGCGAATAGGTTTGCCGTAATTTTCATTCCGCGCCTGTACGTATGGACTTCGAAAAGAAAAGAAAACCGATTGTAGAATGTACCTAACATACACATCATACCGAGCATGTTTATGGTTCCTAGCGTGTTGGTTTTGATGGTCTTCACCGGATTGTACATGTAGTGGGGAGGAGAAGCGGGGGAAGCCAGATGATAGATTTCATCCACTGAAAAACAATCGCAGAAAAGCCGAATTTGTGCTTATTATATCACTGTGTTCGTTGTTGTCTGGGCATAGAGAGTTCGCTATGGGACTTAGCGGATTCTCTCTGGGCTTCGTGTACTCCTATTCTGCGAGAGACAAGGAGTACATGCTACAAACTAAGCAATACGACTTGAGTTTCATAGCGAAATTTCTCTGGTTGGTTAGACTACAGCATAGAGAACCATGGGGTAAACCCGGCCATGAAAAAATCCTGCCATCTAAAGTTTCAGGGTTGCATTCAATTCCTTCAACTCTCCTCTTTCAAAAAGTTTCAGGGCTGCATTCAATTCCTTGAACTCTCCTCTTTCACATGAGCTATTTGGTTCAGCATTTTCTGAAACAACAAGTTCACAGGAGCTTTGGTGGCCAGGTTTACCCCACAGTACCCTACACAATACGTACAATGTGCGCAGTAGGTACCTTCGATATAAAACGGATTCACAATATCATGATGCACGAGTTCGAAGTTGGGGTGTCCGGCCCAGTGGGCGAGATTTCGTTTGCGTCCCGTAAAGTGATTGTCCAAGGCGATCACCTCGTGACCTTCGCTCATCAGTCTATCCACCAAATGAGACCCGACGAAACCAGCGCCACCTGTCACCTGAAAAGGGAAACAACAAGGAGTTGAAGGAACTTAGGGTAGATGGAGCTGGGAAAAAATCGCCAAACGAAACTTGGATCAGAACATGAAGGGAGCTGGGGGTAATTAGGGCCATCTTTACCCTATGAATCGGAAACTTTACAATCATTAGAAACCAAAATGACAAAGATAAAGGTTGACCATTATAATTGAAAACACATTGTCCATGTCTGTGTCTGCCGAACAAAGAAAAAAAGAGGTTTGCGTGGCCTGAAGTACCCACCTATTGCCCAAATTACCCCCTCACAAGCCCAATTTACCCCCCAGTACGCACGTACACTTACCAGAATGCGATTTCTGTCCCTGTAGTTACGAAACTTCACAGGAGGAAACTTCTTTTCCCTGAAACAACACTATTGTAAGCTTGCCAGATTAGTTTTTGATTTTAGTCTTAAAATTAGCCGTGTAGTCAAAGAAAACGTATATTTCGGCCGTACTTTCCAGTGTTGCTGCCTATTTGACCCCTCAGTTCGGCAATCTCGCCTTTGAGTTCCTTCAATTGAGCATTCAGAGCAGAAACAATTTGCAATAATTCGCTATTCCTGTAAAAGCATCAGCATGCAAAATTACTGCGCAACCACACAGTGTCATGGCACATTCACATTGGAAGAAAACGCGCTCGGCGTACGCTCGGCGCGTCCATGGCTGTGTCCATGCCTTTGCGTGTTGGCGCGTTCACAAGACGTCCGTAACGTCCGTAAAACCAACCGTCCGTCCGTCAATCCGTAACGGACGTATCTAGGAGTACACGGTTGTTTGCGGTGTGCCATGTACTCCTAGATACATTTGACGGATTGACGGACGGAAGGACGGATTTACGGACGTCTGGTGAACGCGCCATGCGTCGTACCATGGAAACGCGCGAGTACGCCAGCGCACGTGTTAGATATGAATGGGCCATGAAAAACAGAAACATAAACTTTACGGGTTGGTTACCATATTTCCCTGTCCCAAATGCCAAATTATCCCTCATCATTTTTCCAACAACCAACCACTTACGAATCTGGTGATTTCTGAAGAGCAGGAGGTAAATCTATCGGTTGTGCTTGCTCTTGTTTGCCGTCTGACGAGTAAAAGTTTTGATCTTGGACTGAACCAGCCGGATTATTTCCCTCTTGCTGGTTGTTGCTGTTATTCGCACCATCAAGATTCGCAGAATGCGGTAAAAATAAGGCTAAAAAGCAAATTTCCAAGTGCAGCAACAGTTTATGGTATCTTCAGATTGGAGGTATGCAAGCACGCAGCGTACGCCATGTGTAGCCTGGGGTAAACCCGGTCACCTAAGCTGCTGTAAACTTGCTGTTTCAGCAAAATGCTGCAGGTAGCTCATTTGAAAGAAAAAAGCTCACGGAATCGATCGATATAACACTTGTCTCAATCGATCCATTGGTTGCTGAGATATGCGAAGCTTGGGTGGCCGGATTTAACCCATAGTGCCCTACACATTCCAATTTAGGCTTACCAAAAATACAGGCAGCAACGGCAACAGCTACAAGGCCCATTTTCATACGTCTGCACAGTAAGAGTTGGAGTAAAAATTTCATGGAAGCATGATCTGGAGAATTTCACAGACGAATCGGTCACAACAACCAGCAGTTGGTTTTGTCCTTCGTTTTCGTACGCATGATTTTGACTGACTTATTTTCACTACGTGCGCGTCACATCTTTACAGTGTCTATTCTTTTCGTTTGAGGCGTCGCCCGCCTTCTTGATATTGAAGTGGCCTCTTTCCTTTGTCGGGATTCCATGAAAGTAGGCCAATAATATGGCTATAACGAAAACACGGCAACGCAGACGCAGCCAAGCCACGCAGGCGAAAACAACGCAGGCGACGACACAGCGTAAGTTGTCGTGCTGCGAACTTTTGAATAGAAGAGATCGGCATTAGAGAGGGGAGGGTAATAACTAATACTCAACCGTTTTCATATCGTCGTTCTCTCTCTTCGTTCCTTTCCTCCTCTCTCTTCGGTACTAACTAATACACAACCAAAACAATCAACGTGGACTTCCTCAAAATTAGCTCCGCCTAAATGACACACTATTGCGCGTGCGAAGATCCATGATCAATCAATGTACCCTTATCAATATTGTGGGTTAGCATGGGGACAGTTGGTCCAACACTTGCAGTAGTGTAGTCTGTGACCATAAAAATGGAAAACTTCCACTGTAATAGGCGTTCAAACAAAATAGCATGAATTCGCATGGAAAATATGGATGCAATTCAAGGAATTTGAAGTTATTGGGCGCTGGGTACAGGGAGCTGGGTGGTGAACAGTAATATCTATTATGCGAGGGGCATGGGTTGACTTCGGCTTAGGCTGATGGCGCGTTCACCAGACGTCCGTTACATCCGTCCGTCCGTCCGTCCGTTCGTCAACCCATAAGTGTTCATCCATCCGTCAACCCATATGAGTTGACGGATGGACGGACGTCCATTACGGACGTCTGGTGAACGCGCCATGAGGCTTAGGCTTTGGCTTAGGTATTGGATGAAGAGGGGTAGGCCTCAGCCTAAGCCTCAACCTAAGCCTTAGCCTAAGTCTGCCCATGCGCCTATTCCAAGCGCTGGCTCAAATATTTTTTGTGCTACCCAGCCCATTTGTTGCTTCGACAATGTCTGTTGCGGCACTTTGTGTGTGTTCGGAATTTAGGCGGATCCTATTTTTCAAGAACGGTTGCGATTTGGGTGTTTTGGTTGTTCGTTGTTTTCGTTGCTTATTAGTTATTACCCTCTTTTCAATGATGATCTCTTGTATTCAAAAGTGCGCAGCACGACGCTGTGTCGCCGCCTGCGTTGTTTTCGCCTGCGTGGCTGCGTCGCCGTGTTTTCGTTTTAGCCAATAATATCAAACACGAGATGAAAATCCAGGTGTGACCCATCAGAAAAAGATCCCACCGACCAAACATCAAATACTGCTGACCTTTTTTGATGGGTCAATTCTGGTTAGTTGAGTTCGGTAAAAGCTAAACCTCGCGCTTGACAACGGTGCATAGATTACTGTAAATGACATGGACGACCGGATACCAAAAGTGACCATAGAGAATCCATTTCTGACCTTGACATCACATCACATCTTTTGAGATTGATGACCACCCGCGCTGAATGTCAAGAAGTTTTACTTCTTTTCTTCAAGACAAACTGTGCAACAATAATGCACAATACAAAGAAAATAAGGTACAGTACCTCACGGCTAACACCCACTAATAATAGCAGAATCCGAGACGAATTCAACACAAATCCATCCATAACAACACGGGCAATCTAGAATAGTTGATAAGTACAAGAATTTTCCAAACGCCAATAAGCAACCGGATTTGTTTACGTGTGAATAAACCAAGATTGTAAATAAACAAAGCAGTTGTTCATAATTTATGTACACACGTATTATGCCGCGCTCGATAATTATTCAATAAAGAGATCGAAGCCTCTGTCTTCAATCAGTAACATGAAGCAATATAATAAGCTGCTAAAGAATTCAAGCAATAATGCCTATTGTTCTTATGCAAGGACGATTTTCCCAAAAGAAAAGCCACGTGACGTGAACAGCAGTAGTACACAGTTGAATGTTACAAAGCACCTAAACGAGCATAGTACAGTAACAATAGCATGGTACGCACAACAACATAATCAAGACCCTATGTACAGGAGTTAGCCTACCTACATACTATTTTTGACAGATTGTAGGTAGGTCTACATACGGCTTACAAAAAAGTACTTCTCATCAAAAAGCACGCACAAACGAACATGAAAACTCAACAAATAAACGCGCGGAATGTGAACAGAAGGGCTTTCTCATTCAAGAACGGACACATCTTATAGTTTGCAGAACCTTCAATAAGCCTAGACGCTAAAACTAACACTGCATGCCAAAACTTCTCATGGACAAAACACACCAAAACGTTGTCGGTATCTTATCAAATGTGATACTTCCAGTAATACCACAAACTGTATGGAGCAGATAGGTACATTGAACATGAACGAACCAACACTTACAGTGGTAGTTAAGTTAGTAGTACATTGTGTACACAACCCAATAAGCAAGAGAGGAAAGAAAACAGGCAAAAATTCGCATAAGTACAAAACAAACGAGCAAAACCCCTGAAATGATGGTGCAATGAATGGACAAACAGCATCTCGCGTGTAACAAACATTAGACTGCAAAATAATCTTAGGCTGGCCATACTTAACGCAGGCTCACATTGCACATTCGTAAGCAGTGATAATTATGTACGTTACAGTAATACGACCAAGAACGCATAACGGAAAAAAACAGAAACTTGTATCATACTGTACGATAGGACCACGATTTACGTAAGTATTTTTGGCTACGACAAAGATATAGCAGGCAGTTTCCAAACGGAATTTACTGAGGCAAAAAGCTCCCTCCCAATTCTCCTCGTACGTACAGGTTAGGTGCCATTTCTAGCAGCTAAAGGAGCACACGGGCCGGGTTTTCCCAAGTCACAATCGTAGAAAATGTACGCAGTAGCTTCCAAATGCAATCAGTGGGTAATTTATCCATGTAATCCAGTGCAAATAAAATCCTCCGTTTCTAAACAGTTTTTGGCTGATGCATCCATAGAGAGTTTTAGACGTAATGTACAGTACGTAGTAAAAGCAGAGCGAAACTTGACCGTTCGTCAGACAAACGTCGATCCTCTCTCGCTTAGTAACGCCCGATTTGGGGCACCGTATATTCCTGCAACACAAACAACACCTGCTGTGTGCATACTAGCCACGCAAGCACAAACACAGCCTAAAATAGCCAATCTACCACTATACGTACGTACAATCCATAGCGGTAAAATCTATGGACCGCATATGCACGAGTTGAGTTATTTTGGTGCATGGACCGCAAATTGGCCCGTTTTTCCTTATAGTCCGCCGAAACATCAAAGTCACGAGTTCATACAGGACCGACGAATAGTTTCGTTGTACCGTGTTTTATTGGAACAACCTGGGCGAACTCGAACCTTTCTCATGTTTGGGATCGATCAAACGATGAACAAAATGGTCCTGCTACCACGCACCAAAAGAACTCAACTCGCGTGAATAAACGAACGCGGTGCCTGAACTAAACCGCACTACTCACGCACTACTACAATAGTACGCGTACGTACGCACATTGATTACACAACAACACAACTGCATCATCCATCAGCTGATTGCAGCGAGTACGACTCTTGGCAATTGCGATGGTATGTAGCAGTAGAACGTAGGTAGTAGCCGTTTCGTTCAGTTCGAGGTGACAATAATTTCTCTCTCAGCAATTTGCAGCAGTTTGCGCATTCTCATTGTCATTCAGGTGACAATTTTCTCTCTCAGCAGTTTGCATGGCATTCTCATTGTCATTCTCACCGATGAAAGACCCGTCTTCCGTGAATCGCCCTGTCTCCCCGTCCCCATACTCCGCCATACTGTCCGTCTCCGACACCACGGATTTCAGCGATCGCTTCTCGTCTTCTACCTCACTGCAAGCAGAAAATGCACCATAGAAGACAGACACATCATGTAGGCTACCGGTGCGCAACCCCATCTATGCAAACGTTGAGCGGTCCTATAGCACGGGGCACAGCATGTGGCGAGGGGGGAGGCTGCTTGGAATATGAATACATAGCGGGCTAAACCCGGCCATTGGGCAAATCCGGCCACCTGTTTCAGGGCTGAATGGAGGGGGTAAAGGGGGGAGAGAAATGGGACCGAACGGGAATCGAACTCGCTGCTACCCTCGGTCAGAACTACGGACATACGGATATTAGAGACACAGGACCTCGCGCAGGCACAGGGACAAATGGCTAACGTCGCCTTGTACACGTAAACAGAACTAAAGTCGTCCCAGCCGCGTTCTGCCGTGTGTTATAAATATCTCCGGATCCAGCCATCGTAGAGCAATGCGGTTAAAAATCTCTCGATAACTTTTAGCGGGATTGAAAATAAAAAAAAACCGCATGCGTCTACGAGCCCTCTATGTCGAGAAATCGCCAAATTCCTTAAGTATGAAAAATGTACTAAAAAGGTACACTTTTTCCGATTATTCCACATAAATGAACAATGCCGCAAAAACTTTTTTATTAAAAGTAGCCTACCCTATGTAAAATTTGGTGTAGATTTCAAAAATAGTATCGGTGTTTAAAAAAAATTTAACCCCTAGTATACAATTTTGCAAAATTTGTATATTTTTGACAATTTTTGGGTAGGGGTTAAATTTTTTGGATAAACGATACTATTTTTGATATATACGCCATATTTTACATAGGATAGGCTACTTTGATGAAAAAGTTTTGGCGGCATTGTTCGTTTATGTTGAATAATCGAAAAAGTGGACATTTTTCATACTTAAGGAATTTGGCGATTTCTCGACACAGAGGGCACGTAGACGCATGCGGTTTTTTTTATTTTCAATCCCGCTAAAAGTTATCGAGAGATTTTTAACCACTTTGCTCTACGATGGCTGGATCCGGAGATATTTATAACACGCGGCAGAACGCGGCTGGGACGATTTTAGTGTACGTACCTACAACTACTGGCCCTCGGACGTTATTACTGACCTGTTTTAGCGTTCGTATTTACGCTTAGTGCTTACGGCCTGGCGTATTCGCCGAATCCCTTCTCCTCCTTGCTGAGCATGGGCTCGCGTCCCTGCTCCCGCTCCTTCTCGGCTCACCTTGTACTTGGCCCCCCTGTTGCGATGATGAGACAGACGACGATCAGAATTATGATGAGCAAGATGATGGCCACCATGATCACGATCAGCCACAGCGCCGTCGCACCCGCCGGAGCTGCAACAGACACAGTACACAACGTACACAAACGAAAGGGGCAAAGAGGCAGCTGCATATCTTTGATCGCTAAGACGGAAGAAAAAAGCACTGTATAACGTGTAAAATACAGCTCTAGAGGTCAGCTCACGACCACCCAAAAATCTTAGCGCAACTGGTCAACAAACCGGTTTATCTCGAACACAATGTACTTTGGTCCCGGAAGTGGTATAAGAGTAAGTGCATGTTCCCACCGGCTGTGCTTTCGGATTCGTTGGCCGTCGTGACGATGCGGACGCCTACGGCTCGTAGCGCGTCCCCGGTACAGATCGAGGCACCGTGAACTCGGCTTCTCCGGCTCCGGCCACTTAGCCGAAATGCTCAGCACCTGGAAGATGATAGCGTCATGTCAACTCGTGCAGTCGACGTTTCATGACCTTTTCACATCGGGAGGAAATCTTACGGGAGTACACGCGCCTAACATCAACCCGTGAAGTTGATGCTTCATGGCTCATTCAAATCGAAAGAAAACGCAGTAATCATGACGACACGAGCGTACGCCCAGCGCACGTTTTCGATGTGAATGGGCCATCATTCGCGGTTCCATGTTCATCGCTCATCAGCACAGGCGGTGTTGTTGCCACATACGATATCGTACCTTTGACGCGATATTTGATCAGATGTTTGTTGCCCTTCGGTTGCGGGTTTGCTTCGTCAAACTCCCCAGGCATCCATGTCACGTTGATATGATCTTGACCTATTCCAGCCTCGACCAACGACGGTTCAGATGGAGGCACTGAAAAAAAAGAAATCATTTGTAGGCTATGGGCGGTACAAATGCGCAACTTCAATGGAAGTACTACGTATGTACGTGTACGTACAATGATTAGGTCGTACATACTGATAAATCCGAAAGTGAGCGAGCCCTGACTGAATGTCCTACCCTCGTAAACTTCTCTCAAATATACAACCTCTACTCTCCCATCCCCCCCCCCCCCAAACTCAAGCTGACTTGACGGTGCAAACCAAAAAGCTCGTTTCCATTCAGGGAGGGGCTGGAAATGAAAAAAAAATTGAGAACGGTTCTTACATTAGCCGCAAAAAACAATTACCGCTGCAACTGCCACCCAGTCTATGTATTTTAGTCTGCGCAGGGCAGCGCGGGGTAAATTTGGACAGCGAATTCGGACAGTTCCCGTACAAGCTACTTGTGGTCAACAACGTGAGAACAGTTCTGTAACTTGTCGACAAACATTAGACGCGTTTGCGGTATTTTTCACTAAACAAACAGTACCAGTAGCAAAAATCACCAGCCTTGGAAGTTCGCCCGGTTTTACCCCACAGCACCCTCCCCCGCACCCTCGCCACTTTTTTCTTATTACCCGGAGTGGCACGGGTTTGCTCCAGGCTTGCATCCGGTTGTTCCCCCAATACCACCGACGTGCCACACAGACACCAGAGTAGCAGCAACAACAGTAAGTAATAATTCAGCCAGCACAAGCCGTAGGAACAGCTCGATGATGATAAAGTCCTTCTCGGCTTCATAATTGTTGTGGTCATAAGCTGCATAATTGCCTCGCTTGCAGCATCCACCATTCGTAACCAACCCTGTGGATTACACACCTCTCAAAAGCTGCCAAAACAACGCCAGTAAAGTACGGATGTACTCTTCTGTTTATGCGCTATAGCTTATCTCCGACTTTACTACCGCACATAACTCTCTCTTCAAGTTGCAGAAACGATTCTTCAGACTTCTGCTACACAAATACTACACACAACTCCGTCTTGCGTAGTACGTACGGCAATAAACAAGCAGCAATTCTTCTTCTGCCTTCTTCCAAACCAAACAGGCACACACCAACAGCCGTGGTTAAAGATAGTAGTGGCGCGCCTCTGCCCTACCCTCAGTACTACAGGCAGCTTAAAACAGCAGCCTTTCCTTTCTTCTTTTGCTTACTGGCAACCGCAGCCCAACAAGCTAATCAACACAGCCGCTAGATGGGAAGATGAATGCCATTGCTCGCGTAGGCAATAATGCACACGAGTCAGCAAACAGAAACAGACTTATCGAGCTATAGTAGGGCACTGTGGGGTAAACCCGGAAAACACGGGGTAAACCCGGACACCTAAGCTTTTCTGACCTTGCCGGCTTCAGCAAATGATGAACATGGTAGCTCATTTGAAAGAGGAGAGTTCAAGGAATCGATTGGTAGAATACTTGTCTCAATCAGTCGTACGGTTGCTGAGATATACTAGATGTCCAGCTTTACCCCGTGTCCGGGTTTTCCCCACAGTACCCTATTCGGTAGCTGTGACACAACCCCAAAAGCGCTCAGAACAGAGGAGACAGAAAGGAGGGCAAAGCTTCTGTCGATTCGGTAGTAAAATAGTAGAGGGGAACGATAAGGAAAGGCGGTAGAAGCGTCTTTCTCGTTGTATCGTTCCACAACGCAATCCGCTAAAAGATATGGCAGCAAGCCACCGGCAATAATCTCCCAGTCAGCCAGTACCAGTAGTGAATACGGAGGAAAGAGTCAGTGTCACTCAGTCAGTGGAAAGCAGTAGTTATCGAATATTTCCAAACACGGACACAGCTTCAGCTTCTATCAGCCCAGTCAGTCAGCCGGCGTAATTACTCTGGCTCGCCGCTATACACGCACACGTTGCTGGTTTGTCTTTCGAGCCTGCTCGCTGCCTTCAAACGAGGTCTGGAAAAGGCACACGGCATTTAGCGCGCTTGCACACGTGGCGAGTGAGTACTGACTCATTCACAGTTGGAAGGAAAATGCGCTCGGCGTATCCATGGCTGTCCACGCCATTCCGTGTGTCGAACCATGGACACGCCGAGCGTACGCACAGCGCAGGTCTTCGATGTGAATGGGCAATAAACGCACGGTGAATTCACTGTATGTGTGTACGCGTTGAAGCACAGCAGGCTGGTTGGAATTCGCCAAAAGTTGCATGCAAATGCAACACTCACGACTCTGCGTGAACGTGTGAGAAAAATTTCGCGCAAAAACAAGCGAGAATGCTCGAAACGTAAGACAAAACTGTACAGTTCAAACTCACTGTGAATTCATCCTGAGTTTACTCACTCACCACGTGTGTAGCGCACTTACGACTGTCTGAGCTAGCTGCAACATTGCCAGCTCAGTTGTTCAACCCATAGGAAAAGCCAATGCAGCCGTACGCACGCGCCTGCTTTCTGCTGCTGAAACAACCACCTTTTGCTTCATACAAACGTACACAGAGAGACCGACGTTGCTATTTTATTTAGTACGTAGTAGTATTTAGCAGAGCTTTTCGAGGGGAGTCTTAAGAGCAGCCAGCTCAGCTCAGTGTGGCACTATTGGTTGAGGTTGAGTAATAAGAGGAGACAGCTAGAATCAACAGGGGTGTAGTAGCTTGAATTGAAGCACACTACAGCAAAGCAGCGGCAAGGCCTTTGCTTTTCAGAGCGACAGATGCCAACGACCAAATGGATAAAAGCTAGACCGCTTCGCTTCACACTTGCAGGTCAACCGTATGAAACGAGTGTCGTAAAAGAGCGCAGTTCGGTCCGTCAAGTCACGTGCCGCTAGAATATGCACTTTTAGTACAAGTACGTAGACCTAATTTGCGTAATTGATTGATGACAAGTTAGCAAGAATAGCTCACACAGCGTGAAGCTTGTTTTTGACGAGCTAGAAATAAATGGCTCAATGACTTGACTAATTATAGTCAATTTTATCTATCCTTGTCAATTGTATCTATGGTGGGGCTTGTACGTAGCTTGCTCACAAGGTAGGTACACACTATACATATCCTTCGCTGAGTAACGTCAAAATGCCCCGCCCCAACAGCCGTAAAATTATGGGAAGAATTATTACCTATAGCTCTAACAATATGCAGACAAACACAATTCCTGCACGCAATATTGTTTGAAGTACCCCATAGCAAAGCTGTTCACAGATGGCAATAGCATAAAAGCCTAGCACCTTTGAGAAAGCATACAAAATTTCAACCTGAAAATCTGAGCAGCCAGCACTCATTAGCAGCCAGACCTCTTAAAACTCAAAGTACAGAAGGCAATGGCGAAAGGAAGCTAAAATGAGAAGAGGTAAACTAACTTTTCGCTTTAGCACACTGCTGACAAACAACAGTTTCAGTTTAACCTCGCTGTTAATGATGAAACGGAAGCTAATAACATTAGCCGAGTGAGCAAAGAGAGAGCAGTGAGGGTAAAAAATTTGGCTGCACAGCCAGCTGCCGAAGCATAAATGTTTTTAAGCCAATCAGGCATCCCCTGCTTTTCTTCCTGTCAGCCAAGCATTCTATGTACAGTACATACTCGATACATTGAACGAAAAGTGCTAAAATAAGGCTCACTTCATTCTCACTTCTGCTGCTACAGATACAGAAAGAACAGAAGCGAGGGTAACACTAGGTGTATGTTTCGAATACATGACTACAGTACGGATCTGCACTAACTAGCACCACACAAAAAATAACTCAGGATCTAGCCAACGTAGCGCAAAGCGGTTAAAAATCTCTCGATAAGTTTCAGCGGGATTGAAAATAAAAAAAAACCGCATGCGTCTACGTGCCCTCTGTGTCGAGAAATCGCCAATTTCCTTAAGTACTAAAAATGTACACTTTTTTTGGATTATTCAACATAACTGAACAAGCCGCAAAAATTTTTTCATTAAAACTAGCCTATCCTATGTAAAATTTGGCGTAGATTGCGATAATAGTATCGTTGATCCAAAAAATTTAACCCCTACCCAAACATTTTCAAAAATATACAAATTTTGCAAAATTAGATACTAGGGGTTAAATTTTTTTAAAACACCGATACTGTTTTTGAAATCTACACCAAATTTTACATAGGATAGGCTACTTTTAATGAAAAAGTTTTTGCGGCATTGTTCATTTATGCGGAATAATCGAAAAAAGTGTACCTTTTTAGTATATTTTCAGTACTTAAGGAAATTGGCGATTTCTCGACACAGAGGGCACGTAGACGCATGCGGTTTTTTTTTATTTTCAATCCCGCTGAAACTTATCGAGAGATTTTTAACCGCTTTGCGCTACGTTGGCTAGATCCTGAGTTATTTTTTGTGTGGTGCTAGTTAGTGCAGATCCGTACTGTAATATAGCCACCAGCAGCTATGGGACACAGTACTATACGACAGCTAGTACCCTTATGCAGTACATAGCGAAGCGTGCCTCATCAGTAGAGGGAAGGAAAAGGAGGAGCGCGTATTAAGGGGAGGAATCGATCATGCAGACATGGCGTTCGCTCTCTAGGCTCCAGCCTTTTATGGCGCAATCTGTCAATAAATCGGAACTCCAAGGACCAAAGAATGAATACGCTGTGGCAATGCTTCACTCACAGCCACAAACAAACAACCGGAAGCAGGAGAAAAGAAACAAAAGCAATAATAGGATACTGCGGGGTAATAGTGCCCTTTCAAAATTCTCGCTCCCTCCCTTCGCTCGGAAAATAGGGCGCTGTTTGAGTGACCGCGTGACGTCACATGGAGGGTAGAAAGAGAGGGAGGAGGCTGCGTTCCCTCAGCTACTAAGGTCTGCCCGTATGTTTTACTACTGCTTGCGCCTTACGTATGTACATACTTTGTGTGTTGGCAGTGAATGTATTTTCGCTTATTCCGTCCGGTTTTTTATCACTTCTCACTAGCAAACTTTTATCAGCTTTTACTTATACCTTCTCTCATCCAAAAACAATGGCAGACCGTTCTTCACATTGTCACTCATGTACTCGCATACCAAATATCGCACATAAAAATCGCGCAGCACCGTCTTCGTTTTTTCCCAAGCTGATGGACATAACGGTACAGTCAGTACTTTCAAATCACTCTTGTATTTCATGACAAAGTCGCAGTAGCTTACTCTAGCGCACGCCATTCCACCCTGAACCTGGTACCAATACTTGTCAGTCTCCTTGAGATGGAACTGATCCGTTTTCTCGTCGTACTTGCAGCAAAAGTTGCTTCCGCGCGCTTTCGCAATCTCTCGCAGCGTTTCACAGTCAGTCGGATGCTTTGGGTGGTCGCTAAAGTTCTTGATTTCGATGATGCGGGTGGCTCTGCCATCCTGGAATGTTGCCACGCCATCCGGTGAGCACGCGATGAATCCAAAGTTTTTCTCCGGGCAGACAAAGATACCGCACTCTTCAACGTGCGCGCCCGACAGACTACAGTACTCCTGCCTTGTCGCTGCTTCATTTTCGATGCCGTGGCGGACTGCGTGCAGATGACTGATGTCCTTTTTGTACAGCATCCGCCTAATCAGGTTGTCGGGTTTCGTCCTATTTTGGCGCGAGCAGATAGGGCCAATCATAGTTCCTGTGATTCGCTGCTTTCGAATATGATGCCAATGCTCCGTCTCCCGTTGCCCGCGTGACATTTCTTCCGCTTCCTTTCGTTGCTCTTCGGTCACAGTAATGTTCGCGGCTTTGTCCAGCTCGTCGAAGTTAAGCTGGTCGGTGTCGCAGTCGCTTGGCGTAAAGATAGGCTTGCACGCTTCTGTGCAAGACGAAGCTGCAGCAGCTGCGATGTTCGTGGCAGTGGGCAGCTTCTTCTCAGCAGCTTCTCGCAGCTTATCTGCATCTCCGCAGCTAGCGCTTAGAGGCGTGGACTGAAGGACGTGAAGCCACGCAGAGTCAGGCAGTTTCTTCTTCAGTAGTTCCGTAGTTGCTGCCAGGTGTCCATCCTGAGTCAGTCGACCGTGCGAGAGCCGAGGGTCATAGGCAGTGCCGAGCAATGTATGTGGCCTCTTCGTCTTTCCCCTTTCCGCGTTAAAGAATAGGACGTCTTCTGCCTGCATCAGCGGCAGCTTTGTACTCTTGCTACCGGCCGCCTTCCACTTGTTTCCTCCTTCAGTAGATGGGAGCGGCTCAAAAATAGTGCGGTTGCGGAGAAAATAGTCCAAGTCGTAAGCAGCCGTAACGAAATGCTTGCAAGTAGTCGTGGCCAGAGTTCCGCGCAACGGCTTACATCACAAAATGCTAAATATTCTCGCCACGCCACTAACGAACACACACGCCCCCACCCCCTACAAACGAAAACACACCCCCCCCCAGCCCCCCCCAAACAAAAAAAACCCCACCCCAAACCAAATGCAACAGTAGCCGCCATAGCTATGGTAAAAAATTTACCCAATAAAACAAATTATGTATGTTGTACACATAGTAGGTACACTACGTACTGTAAGTACATGCATAACGGGCGCGAATGAGACATATGTACAAGAGCAAAATATGTAACAAACAAAGCATGAACCCTCGCCCTCGCGCCACTATCAATCTTTATCATTACATATCTTCCGCGACTGCCCATTCATCAACAGTATCCAAAACATCCTCTAACCTACTCTCAAGCTCATCATTAGATGGCACCAAAGGCTTTTTAAAAAGCTGCAAGTACATAGCAACACCAAACAGTTGAGTGGTTACAGCAGCCTGACAAGCGTTCAAATGAGAAAAAATCTTCCATTCCTTCAATCTTCTCATCGACTTGGCCAAATGTCTCGTTCCCGAAAGAGCACGTAGAGAAAGTTGACAACCATAGCGAAGTGACGAGAGACAGTGGAGGGGGACACTTGCATGCGGTAGGCCAAATCAAGCACATCCATTCCTTGCCGCATTCGAGTAAGAAACAGCAACAAAATATCCTCGGGGGGAAGAATGCGCTTTCTTCCACGGCTGCTGTCTTTCTTCTGCGGATAGTGATGGGAAATCAAGTCGTTTATCGCCGACAAGCCGCCAATGTCGAACACTAATGCTTCAAACTGCGGCATGTTCAGGCCACAATAATACTTCAGCATCGCTGGCTGTTCTAGTTCACTGTTCTTTCTCTTTTCCGCTTCCAGTGCATCATTCAGTCGGCTAAGTTCTTCTTTCAGTTTCCTGTTTTGTACGGTGACGGCGTTGACACGCTGCTCACTGCACTGCCGCATACGAGCCATATCCTCATGATAAGCGGCTACTGTGATGACTTCAGATTCAGGTGGCGGGGAGGCGCTAAGTGGCTGTGGCTGTTCTGGTGGAGGAGGAGGATTGTGTCGTTCATTCATCTTCTTCCAGTCTAGAATGCGTTTGCGCTTTCGATTTGGGGTCCCTCCATTGTGCTCTGCCAGTGCCTGTGCCACAGCTATTTCTCTCTCATTAGCTGCTAACCGCTCAGGGTGACGCGGAGTCTGATTGTTGCAGTCAGGTTCTGAGACAGGGATTGGGATGGCGTTCTTATCAAGTCGCGGTTTTCCTTCGCTGCCATAAGGTCGGGATAAATCTGTCGGATGAAAATGTTCCGAACACACCACGGCACTGTCATAACAGATATCATTTGGCCCTCTTTTGATAGCTTTTATCCACTGATTCCGCCTCCTGCTGTCTCTCGGAAACCAATGCAGCGATACAGTCGGATTGTTGGCATAACTGTTGGTGCAGTACGGAACGCAACAGTGCTTTTTGCTATTCCGCTTGCTGGCTGATGCTGAGCTTGGAGTTTCCGTTGATGTGGGGGTAGTGATGATCGATGATGCTGAAGTCGATGGAGTTTCAGACATGATGGTCAAAGCAAAAACAATAATGAAATAACACGAGGGCGTAGAAACTACGAGCTGCGTACCAGCAGAGCCGACTGTTCTGTGGTGGTGAGAAATGTATCTTACAATAATGTATCTACGTACACACATTTTGGTTGGCCCATTACATTGCGTACGTACTGTGTATGTGTATGTCTACCTATGTACCTACCTACTACCCTTGCTATGCTATGCAGTGCAGTATGCACGCGCTAAGAGGTTAGGCGAGAGAAGACAGCAGAAAAGACGTCCGGCAGGGGTCGAAGAAACTCCGCTGGCTGCTCGGATTTTAGGAGGAAAATAGGGGAGGAAAAGAGGGACCAGAGAAAACTTGGCAAAAGGGAACCCAAGACTCTCTCTCTTTTACGCCTGCTTGCCATCGGCCCAACTCCTTCGCTTTTCTTACCCTCTATGTGACGTCACAGTTTTCGGCCGGGGGAAGGAAGGACAGCCCGAGCGAGCATTTTGAAAGGGCACTATTCGGGCAAACTAACCGACATTATCAGTTGGGACAAGGGAGAAAATTGGTGATGGATCGCGGATATCAAAATCATCTCTTGTGCACTCTGCTACCTGGCTGTTGTATGTAGGGTACTGTGGGGTAAACCCGGTCACCTATGTAGTATATATCAGCAACCATACGACCGATTGAAAAAAAGTATTCTACCAATCGATTCCTCGAACTCTCCTCTTTCAAATGAGCTACCATGTCATCATTTGCTGAAGCGGCAAGTTCAGAAAAGCTTAGGTGTCCGGGTTTAACCCTCAGTACCCTACATATGTGCTCGGAATTCCCCATCGCCCCTCCTAAACTGAGTTAAAGGTGGAGGTGGCCCGAATTACCCCGGCACTAACCTACGGCAGATTCCAACGACTGATTATGACGGTTCAGCCCCGTCTGATGGAAAAGTAGCCGAGGGAATTGCTCTTTTCCAAATCAAAGATGGAAGAGCAAAATCGCAGCAGCAAAAGGGGAAAACGTGATTCAATCGAAAGCATAAAAATCGTCCCAGCGGAGCGGATACGTAATGTACGTACGTAAGTTTGTATGCACAAACATGCAGGGCGATATGTAAAAGCATACAAGAAATATGGCGAGTTACTCTCTCTAAATAAAGACGTTCAACTCTTGCCAGCTGACCGTTTGTACAGCATATGAAAAGTAAAAATGCCAAATACAGTAAAGACTAAGTTCAAACTGGGTAGGTACATTTTCGGTACTATACCACCAACGAAGAAAACAACTGTACGTACACGCGACGATAAAAGTGAGACATCTTCCCAGAAACGCTACTCTCAAATTTCCTTTCTTTGCACCTGCCATCTTTCAAGCGAGCAAAGTCGCATGCATCAGTCATTCACATAGGGCCTGTCATACCTGCCAGGCTCTATACTATGTCTACCTTTTGCCCAATAGTGAACGCCATTGAAGCAAGTCAAGCGGAACAAAATATAAGGTTGTGCATCGCATAGGAGGCAGCGTGAATAGTATAAGGGACCTACACCCAAACCAAACAAAAGTCACACCTTTTCAAAACTCAGTTCAAAGCAGGTTCATTTCATTGTACGTGGTGAAAGTTCATACTCAAAAGACGACGCACAGCATAACCCCAATCCATACATACGTACGCACAGTATGTAGGCCTACATCTAAAGTCGAAGTTCATTCAATCATCATGCCAAGTGAACGATCGAAAGTCAACGCACAATACTGCGCCATGCAAAGGTAGGTACTATGGGGGTAAACCCGGCCATCGGAAAATCAGGTCACCTAAGTTCCGGGGCTGCATATCTCAGCAGCCAATGGATCGATTGAGACTAATAGGATAACAGTCAATTTCTTGAACTCTCCTCTTTCAAATAGAGCTACTTATTTATTGGTTCATGACACTTGCTGAAACAGCAAGTTCGTTTTCGGTCATAGGAATTTAGGTGGCCGGGTTTACCCCCACAGTACCCTGCATAGAAGAAAGAAGGCGAAAACTTCCTACCTCCAAACGCTGCAGGTTATCACCTAGTATGTCCGCGCCTGAATTGTTGTCAAGTCAACGGCAGTGTGAAATTATTAGTATTGGCGCGCAACATCATTGCAATTCTTTCTCACTTCTGGGCAATTGCGATTTTAGAGCGCACACATACGTACGACGACACACATGGGGGTTGTCTCAAGTAAACGCAGCAACAATTATATGCGAACGAAGCACTAAGCGCACCACATTTCAGCTGTACACATTGATGATAGATACCTGTAGATAAATACCTACACCAAATCACGTTTGCGCCTGACTCCATCATCACCATAAAATATTGCAACGTTTGTGACAAATTTGGTGTGGCAGCAACGAACGGATATGAACATACATACCTCCACCGCACCACACACACACACACACACACAGCTCACAAATATTCAAACTAGTTCTGGGCCAAACCAGCTGGGCAATGGCAGCGCAATCGAAATTGGAAAATATTTCCATATTTGGAAAACAAATCAAAACGGGGCCGAAAGCGTTATAGTTGTCCTATCCCACACTATCCACTATACATTCATTTCATACCGGTAGAGTGCATTCAGCACAGATCCCGTATGCTCTAGCCTCAGCATGACCAAGTCTTTCACAAACTGGACGAACAGTACGTACTGTATGTACAAACACACAATGTACGTACGTGCATTAGTAGGGTACTGTGGGGTAAGCCCGGACATGGAAAAACCCGGCCACCTAGTACTGAGCGTTGCAAATTCTAGGTGGTTGCCCGGGTTTTCCTTACTAATAAAACCGATCGGGTTTACCCCATCATACCCCACGCACTAGTATGTGTTCAATTCGTACTGTAAATACGTACTTACGTACGTGCATACATACAATACAACGGGCCAGCAATGTGTGGGCCAGCGATGTGGCGAGTATTTGAAGCTTTTTGCACCCCCATCCCATCAGCTGTTGACAGCTGAGTGGCAGGAAGAAGAGCTGCGAAAGAGAAACGAGAAATTTTAGAGAGTAGCCTGTCTTCCTTCCCATATGTACGTACGTACGGTGCAGATTATAACTGAAACAGTGCGCAAAGCAGCCAACCCATCGTTCATCCATCGCCCATCAACCCAAAATCCTCGCCTCCCTTCCCGCTATACACACATCGCATTTCATTCTCGCACCCCTTTGCTTTTATCTTAACTCCTGCCAGTCAAACAAAACTCCATGCCAACAACTGGGAAAAACACCTGACGACCTCAACTGTGGCCATCTGAACGATTGAATGTGTACCACGTATGCAGGTATTTACGTACGTGTACGTGTACGTACGTGTACAGTCACCCTTTGGCCAACATAGACGCTAATTGAACCTAGCAGCTGTACAGCTGTGTGTAGCAGGCCTATCTACGTACTCCGTCACGCCTGACGCTTTCGTTTAATTTCAAGCCAAGTTTTTTGGCAGCGTTGTAGCGTTGTAAAAGTTGTACGTTTATGTACAGCTACAGTACAGCATACAATATCCGTGTACTGTGTACTATGATGGCCAGCATAACGTTATCTGGCTGCGCCAAACAAAACTGGCTACTTCAAGCATCCTTTCACAGCCTACTCAACCACCCAGAAAATCGACCATTCAAATCGCCTACTGACTAACGGCGGCTTCAAGTATCATGTCATGCCCACCTACCCATTCTCCACCTCACCCCACCTACCTACTGAACGAACCCGTACCAAGATTTCATAATCATATGTCCACTCCACCTTCTATCCTTCCTACCTCCAGCAGGAATATTGATACGCCCACAACCACCCCCATATTCCGTCGCTCACCCTTCCTCATCCTTCAACGAACCCCTACCAAGATTTCATAACCCATCCCTGCATCCTTCTTACCTCCAGCACGAATATTGATGCGCTTGCCCCTCCCCTCCCCCAACCTTTCCTCGTCCTTCAACGAACCCCTACCAAGATTCCATAGCACTTCCTCCCTTACGTACCTCCAGCAGGAATATTGATGGGCAGGGTGCGTTCGTCCTTGCTGCTGGGGTCGCCGGTGCCTCCGTCGCTTTTGGCGCGGACTGTGAAGCGGTACCAGGTGCTGGGACTGAGTCGGGTCCACCTGTACTGCCGCTGATCTGCATCCACCGGCAGCCACTGCTCTGGACAGTTATTCTCGTCCACGAAGATCTCCGCGCTCTCGCCTTCCTCCACTGTGACTGGAAAGAAAGAAGAGAAGTGGTAGAGAGATGGGGGAGAGATTCGAATGAAATACTCGGGTAAGAAAGGACATTGTCGTGTAAACCGAGTGATTTTGAACTTTCATATTATTCGGTTCAAGATTCAAAGCTTGAGTCTCCGTTGGCAAGGGTAATATGGTTGTTTGTGGGTACCCAAACACATGTACGCACGATTTATTGATATGCCATCGTGTTCTCGTACGTATACACAGTACGAGTAGTACGTGTGTGCATGTACGAGTACAACGACGGTATACCTATAGAAGTACACGTACATACCTCCATTTACATAGGTACGTACTTGCGTGTAAACATACTGTATGTACAACAACAGGCCAAGTAAACGCCAGAGACTACACACTTACTGTGGCAGTAGGACACGAAGTATCCCAGTAACTCCCCGTTCGCTTCCTCGGGTGGCAACCACACCACGCCCACTTCCGAGTCAGACAGCGCAAAAGCATTCAGAGCACGCACGACGGACGGCGCTAAAACAAGGACAGAAAGAAAGAATGTCAACCCGTACACTTGATGTTTCAGTAAAACTACCAAACAACAGCCTATATCCATCTTACAACATGCCATGCACGCGTTGTGCAGAAGATGAACTCATGAACTTGATGTTTTCAGAATAAACTCATAAACTTGATGTTTCAGATAAACTCATAAACTTGATGTTTCAGGATCAACACTGAAGCGGCCCACATAATGTGCGGGTGGACACCGCCCAACGATAACACCTGAGCGCATTTTACGCTGTTTCGCTCTCGCATTCAAAACGACCAACCACGAGGAGTCAGGCATGAGCACCTCACAGCTGGAGATACCGAATGCTGTCAAGGTACACAAACGCTTTTCTTCCTAACCATTGGCGCGTCGTTATTGCATAGGGTACTATGGGGTAAACGTGGCCATCTTCTAAGCTCCTGTAACTTGCTGTTTCAGCAAATGATGAACCAAATAGCTCATTTGAAAGAGGAAAGTTCAAGGAATAATATACAGCAATTCGTCTCAATTGGTCCATTGACTGCTGAGATATACAGCCCTAAAACTTTGGTGGCCGGATTTTTCCATGGCCGGGTTTACTCCATTGTGCCCTAATAATATGGCATTCGCAGTATCAAAAAAGAGAACATTGCGTCCTGAGGTCATCCAGGTGTGTAGTTCAGTGGTTAGACCGCTCGCCTGCAACGCGAGAGGTCCAGGGCTCGATTCCCTCCATTTTCCAACTTTTCCTCCTCTATCCCCTCCCCCCTTTCCCCCAACTTACGTCCAGGACTAAGTTGAAAGACGAGCTTGGGCGTGCGGGGCGAGTCGTGCGCGCCGTTGTACACGGCGAGTTGGGCCCAGTTCTGCCGGTTGGGCTTCATCCCGTACACCGTGCCCTCGGTGGCGTCCGCGTCGAAGTAGGCCACTTGTTCCTCGTCCGCTTCCGCCGCCGTCTGTCGTCGCATTCTCCGCTTCCGGCGCTTTTTATCAAAATCCGACGGATCGAAAAAGGGCGAATCGTCGTCCGTCCAACCGTGATAGATCTAAACACCATCAGCTGTGGGTTGGTGCGTCTGACATTAGTAGTGCGCTACACACGTTCTTGAAGTTTCAGTTTTGTTTTGCGTTTTGAACATTGTTACTTTCTCCCACCCGCGAAATTTTTTAACGGGTTTACACGTGAGTTTCAATGTCCAGGTGAATTCGCTTGCCTCTCTATGCTTCATCATGGCATGAAGCATGATTACAAGCACAGGCACTGTACTGCACATACCTTGAAACCTTTCAAAGCTCCATTCAAACTAGCTGGGTCCACCGGGTTCCACTTGAACGTGACAGTACTCGGCGTTTTAGACACAATCGCGAAGCCCGTCGGTGCCTCTTGGGGAACTGAAGAATCAAAACAAAACACAAGCACATGCAAAGAATATACAGAAAGCCCAGAAATAAACCTATCCTTTCCCTGCAAAAACCGTTTCGCCAGATTTAGCAAACTCGTGAACTTGATGCTTCATCTCATATTTTCCTACTCCCATAAACGAACCGTTTCGTCAGCATTTAGTAAACTCGTAAACTTGACGTTTCATCCCCCACTAGTTACTTACTTCCTTCGCCAGAGTATCCAGCCACCGTCAGCGGTTCCACTTCTGCCGGTCCCAGATCATTCACCGCTCTCACTCTCGCTTCGTACTCTTCGTACGTAGGCATATCCTGGAAGACGGCGTGATCTTGGTACGGGTCGGTAACGATCAGCTCCGTCCACGGCGCGTCGTCGCTTTCCGTCTTCCTCCGGTATTCTAGTCTATAAATGCAAAAAGGGGCAAAGCTACCTACTACTCTGGGGTGAATGTATTTTCGATAGCAAGCATTTTGCGGTGGGGAATTTTACCTATCCTAAATTACCGCCCCACAATGCCCTATTGAAACTGTTCCACAAGCCTTTATACGCTAGATCAGGCTAATGGCCCATTCACATAGTATCTGCATGCGCTGGACGTACGCTCGGTGTGGTGTCCATGAATCCGCCTAACGTACGTACGCTGAGCCGAGCACATTTCCCATCCATGTGAATGAGCCATGATGAATCGAGTCCCCTTGCCTTTGCCGCTTCATCATATACTCATCATCGTCAAATATTCGCTACAGAGTTTTTTTTAACTGAACAAAGCCTAACTACCTGTAACCAAATCCTGGTCCGTTCCACTCTTCCCGATTCATCGGCTCCCAGTAGACCACCAGGTTGTCCTCCGTATTCCCCTTAACTCTCACCCCATACGGGTTGGTCGTGGGTCGAGCAGGCTCAGTGCTGCAGTTACCGTGCAGGGGAGCTGGAGAACTGTCGCCGACCTGTAACACATAGGTACAGATCGCATTTTGGTCGCCCTAAGTCGCTTTTTGCTCAGTGAGACCATCCAAACAGAGGATGGGTTAACCCCGTCTACGGACGGGGTTTGCCGGGTGGCTACGGACAGGCGGACGCCTGGGATTACGAAGGGGGTTAACAGAAGTCTCTGTTGTTGTTCGTTTGTTGACAAATTATTAGCCTATAGTGTTGCCGGTATGTTGTCCGTTTGTTGTTGGTTTGTTGACGAACGGACAACAAACCTGCAACACCCAAATATTCGTCAACAGACGAGCAACAAACGGAAACAAACCACAAAATGTGCGACGTGTTGTCAACAATGACGCCTCCTCGGGTTATTGTTTTCAAAACTTACCTCATTTCTCGCGAAAACCCTGAACTTGTAGCTGCCGTAGGGCCGCAGGGAGATGGTCAGCTGGGCGGTGATGGCCGCGTTGCCGTGCTTGTACTCCTTGTTGGCGTTACTGACCAGCACGGGCACCGGGTGCCTGGTCCAGCTGTAGGGGTCGCGCCCGGGGTCGATCTGGTACTCCACCCAGAACTCCTGCACCGGGGCCGGCGTCGATTCCGCCTCGTAGTAATTGATCGTTATCACCGCCGTCTTCGCCGCCTCGTCGCATTTTGCCAGCCATGGATTCTGCGGGGGAGAGGGGACGTCTGAAAGAAGGAAATATATGTACTTTCGAAACACTTATCTCGAAATACATACAATACATGCATACATAACTGGGAAGGTCAGACAGAGAACTTGGCCCGTGCCAAATTGTAGGCCTACGTACACCCGAAAAATCACGTGAGCCACGGGTTCCTTTATTTTTTTCGCAGCGTCGGACGAATGTACGCATACTGCGCCGCAATTCTACTTGCGCTAATAACATAGGGAGTGAGGTGTCCATATTCGGAATCCTCCGTTGACTCTCTGTATTCCTCCTCTTTCTAATGCCAAAAATGCGTATTCACATCTGAGACATCGCTGATCGTACTTACGTACGCCCAGCGCATTTCCCTCCGATGTGAATCAGCCTTTGACCACTTCCCTTTCTCCATTGCATCCCATCCTTTCCTTCCCTCTACATATTACAATACCATCTCTGCATGCACTACATACGTTCCTCCCTGTTCCCTCACCTTTCACAGTCAGATAGACCGTGCGCTCCTGGTGATCCAGTCGTGTCTCCGCGACGCAGGTGTACGGGGCCGAGTCCACGGCGGCCGTCTCCGAGATCACCAGACTAAACTCCCTCCCGTCCTCCTCCAGTCGCAGTCGGCCCGAGCCGAGGAGGAAGTCGGGGGTGAGGCGGTCGCCGTTCTTCAGCCAGTGGGTGCGCACGCGCAGGTTGCGATCGTGCGCCACCTCGCAACTGAGGCGGTGCTCCCGCCCCGCGAACACCGTCACGCGCTCCGGCGGGTAGGAGATGAGGCGCGTCGCGTCTGAAAAAAACAGAGAGCAGGAAATATCTGTCAGTTTCAAAGAAAGGGGAAGAGCGGGGAAAATCGGGTCAAGTGGGGGTGATGCCGCGATCACCGTAAATCCCGTCCGTGTCCGACGTGTCTTGGAGTATGTGGCACCACAAACAACCATGTACTCCTAGATACATCAGAAGTAAGGACGTATTGTGAACGCGGCATGGTCTAGCTCTTGTATCGGAAGAAAAAGGCCCGAGATTCTGTGGTGAAGAAAAGGAAGGCAACACTAAAGTCTCGTATAGGTACTACGCGAGTTGGTTGGTCAGTAGTGGGCTTGAGACGTGCTCCGAATTTGCTCCGAGTTTGGAATGACTTCGTTTTGAACCGAAACGAACGTCAATTGCTCCCACGTCTCCGAATTACAAACTCGGCAGTTCACACGCACGTTTGGAAAAATGGAGCGAGTTCGGTGCGAACTCGGAGATTTTGCATGTTGAAGCATAGCATAGTCAGCGCTCCGAATTCGAAGCAAATTCGGAGTTCACTTCTGTAGCGCCCCAATGACGCCAGATCTCGGTCTGTATTAACTTTTAAGTAACTCACCCCTCACGCTGAGGTATCCCTCCGCCTCGTCCTCTCCGTACTTGTTGCGGGCGTGGCAGGTGTAGCGTCCCTCGTCCGCCTTCGCCACGGCGCCGATGCGTAGACGGGCGACGCGGGCCTCGTTGGGCGGCAGCTCCTCCAGCGTGTTGCCCTGCGCCGCCTGCCCGCGCCACTCCACGCGCGGAAGGGGGGAGCCGAACACCCGACACTCCAGAAACGCCTCCGCGTTCAGCACCGCGTCCGTGTCGCCCGGGCCTTCCAAGATCATCGCTTTGTAGGCTGAAAGGAAGCAAAGAGGAAGAGTAGGTAGGAAATGAGAAATATTTTGGTCCTTATGGAATCTTGATTGAAAGGGTAGGTAGGTTGGTAGAAATAATGAAGTGGGAGAAACGGGAGTCTTTTTGGCTCTGACGAAATCTTGATCTAATGGTAGGCAGGTACAGCAGGTAGGAATAATGAAAGTGGGAGACAGTTCTCCTAGTGTGATGTTATGGAATCTTGATAAAAGTCAATGAGGAAAATGGCTTTGTAGCCTGAAAATTGAATGAAAGTGGGGAAAATACTTCCCCGCTGCTTTGACGAGATCTTGCACGCGTGACGCCAACTTTCTTATCAAGATTTCATAAGGCAGTTTAAGACTACGTACGTACGTCGCCACACTCCATATTTGCGCACTTACCAAGCACGTTGAGGTAGAAATTGGCCCATAGGGCGCCCCACTTGTTCTCGGAGCGGCACTGATACACGGCGTTGTGTCCACTACCGTCCTCCGCCTTGTGCACGCTGGCAATCAGCAGTCGGTTATCCCGTACGTCGAAGTCTGAGTTTGCCGACGTTATCACTGCAAACAGAACAAATACATCATTATCAAAAATATATAACCCGTTGTATAGGGAAGAATTGGTGACGTTGTGTAAAACAAAAGAAGCAATTCACTGGCAATTTATTGGTATTGGTAATTTATTGGTAATTTATTGGCAACTGCACCAATTTATTGGTTTAGACATCCAAATTATGGACTAATACATTGGTGTGGTTCCTGCCAGTGATTGTTTCTTTCGTTTACACAACGTCAGCCATTCTTCTCGCCATACAAAGATTACATAGGCTTTCTCTGCAGTAAAAAAACTGCTAAACATGTCAAAATACCGTCCCTTTTTTCTACATGACAGAAACACCCACTTCAAAACAGTCACTGTCAACGATACCCTCCCTCTTTGCTTGCAATACAACATGAGATGACACTCGAAAGGAATTTGTCCTTCAAACTTTTTCAAGTGTCTTCGTCCCTTAGAGCATGTGCAAAGGTGTGAGCGACACTTGCCGACTGGTTTGACGGATATGGATAAGAGATGATGGCAAAATCAAATCAATCTTATTGCGGCCCATTATTCGCCTCATTGCTGCAACACACCTCCCCCCACACAAACACACCCTTGTCTCATCACACTATCATATAGCAGCATGTATGCAGCACAGTGTACGTACCCTTTACACCACCACCACTGTACTAGGACACTCCTCTCAACCTTGGTAAATATTGTATCATCGAAATTTCTCGTGTGCGCTCTTTAGTTCTCCTCCCCCCACGTTGCAAAATGCGCATCAAACAATTTGGCAATTTTTCCCTTCTTCCCATTTTTTTTCTTTTTTTGCAAAAATTTTAACAAAATTGTGGCATATTACAAGGCAAACTAAACCACACGAAAATTTCATGATACAATATTTACCAAGTTAAAACTTCCTAGTACAGTTTTAGATACAGTAAAATATGCACAAACATAAAGTGTTATATGATAGTGTGATGAGACAAGCAGCAATGAGGCGAATAATGGGGCCGCTATAAGATTGATTTGATTTTGCCATCATCTCTTATCCATATCCGTCGAACCGAGTGGCAAGTGTCGCTCACACCTTTGCACATGCTCTAAGGGACGAAGAAACAACTTGAAAAATTTTTAAGGATTAGATTCCCTTCGAGTTCATCTCATTTTATTGCAAGCAAAGAGGGAGGGTATCGTTACAGTGACTTTTTGAAGTGGGTGTTTCTTATGTAGAAAAAAGGGACGGTATTTATGACATGTTTAGCAGTTTTTTTACTGCAGAGAAAGCCTATGTAATCTTTGTATGGCGAGAAGAATGGCTGACGTTGTGTAAACAAAAGAAACAATCACTGGCAGGAACCACACCAATGTATTAGTCCATAATTTGGATGTCTAAACCAATAAATTGGTGCAGTTGCCAATAAATTACCAATAAATTACCAATACCAATAAATTGCCAGTGAATTGCTTCTTTTGTTTTACACAACGTAGCCAATTCTTCCCTATACAACGGGTTATATATTTTTGATAATGATGTATTTGTTCTGTTTGCAGTAATAACGTCGGCAAACTTAGACTTTGACGTACGGGATAACCGACTGCTGATTGCCAGCGTGCATAAGGCGGAGGACGGTAGTGGACACAACGCCGTGTATCAGTGCCGCTTTCCGAGAACAAGTGGGGCGCCCTATGGGCCAATTTCTACCTCAACGTGCTTGGTAAGTGCGCAAATATGGAGTGTGGCGACGTACGTACGTAAGTCTTAAACTGCCTTATGGAAATTCTTGATAAGAAAGTTGGCGTCACGCGTGCAAGATCTCGTCAAAGCAGCGGGATATTTTTTGCCCCACTTTGAGTTGATTTTTAGGCTACAAAGCCATTTTCCTCATTGACTTTTATCAAGATTCCATAACATCACACTAGGAGAACTGTCTCCCACTTTCATTATTCCTACCTGCTGTACCTGCCTACCATTAGATCAAGGATTTCGTCAGAGCCAAAAAGACTCCCGTTTCTCCCACTTTCATTATTTTCTACCAACCTACCTACCCTTTCAATCAAGATTCCATAAGGACCAAAATATTTCTCATTTTCCTCCTACCTCTTCTTCCTCTTTGCTTCCTTTCAGCCTACAAAGCGATGATCTTGGAAGGCCCGGGCGACACGGACGCGGTGCTGACGCGGAGGCGTTTCTGGAGTGTCGGGTGTTCGGCTCCCCCCTTCCGCGCGTGGAGTGGCGCGGGCAGGCGGCGCAGGGCAACACGCTGGAGGAGCTGCCGCCCAACGAGGCCCGCGTCGCCCGTCTACGCATCGGCGCCGTGGCGAAGGCGGACGAGGGACGCTACACCTGCCACGCCCGCAACAAGTACGGAGAGGACGAGGCGGAGGGATACCTCAGCGTGAGGGGTGAGTTACTTAAAAGTTAATACAGACCGAGATCTGGCGTCATTGGGGCGCTACAGAAGTGAACTCCGAATTTGCTTCGAATTCGGAGCGCTGACTATGCTATGCTTCAACATGCAAAATCTCCGGAGTTCGCACCGAACTCGCTCCATTTTCCAAACGTGCGTGTGAACTGCCGAGTTTGTAATTCGGAGACGTGGGAGCAATTGACGTTCGTTTCGGTTCAAAACGAAGTCCATTCCAAACTCGGAGCAAATTCGGAGCACGTCTCAAGCCCACTACTGACCAACCAACTCGCGTAGTACCTATACGAGACTTTAGTGTTGCCTTCCTTTTCTTCACCACAGAATCTCAGGCCTTTTTCTTTCCGATACAAGAGCTAGACCATGCCGCGTTCACAATACGTCCTTACTTCTGATGTATCTAGGAGTACATGGTTGTTTGTGGTGCCACATACTCCAAGACACGTCGGACACGGACAGGATTTACGGTGATCGCGGCATCACTCCCCACTTGACCCGATTTTCCCCGCTCTTCCCCTTTCTTTGAAACTGACAGATATTTCCTGCTCTCTGTTTTTTTCCAGACGCGACGCGCCTCATCTCCTACCCGCCGGAGCGCGTGACGGTGTTCGCGGGGCGGGAGCACCGCCTCAGTTGCGAGGTGGCGCACGATCGCAACCTGCGCGTGCGCACCCACTGGCTGAAGAACGGCGACCGCCTCACCCCCGACTTCCTCCTCGGCTCGGGCCGACTGCGACTGGAGGAGGACGGGAGGGAGTTTAGTCTGGTGATCTGGGCGGCCGCCGTGGACTCGGCCCCGTACACCTGCGTCGCGGAGACACGACTGGATCACCAGGAGCGCACGGTCTATCTGACTGTGAAAGGTGAGGGAACAGGGAGGAACGTATGTAGTGCATGCAGAGATGGTATTGTAATATGTCAGAGGAAGGAAAGGATGGGATGCAATGGAGAAAGGGAAGTGGTAAAAGGCTGATTCACATCGGAGGGAAATGCGCTGGGCGTACGTAAGTACGATCAGCGATGTCAGATGTGAATACGCATTTTTGGCATTAGAAAGAGGAGGAATACAGAGAGTCAACGGAGGATTCCGAATATGGACACCTCACTCCCTATGTTATTAGCGCAAGTAGAATTGCGGCGCAGTCTGCGTACATTCGTCCAACGCTGCGAAGAGAGTAAAGGACCCCGTGGCTCACGTGATTTTTCGGGTGTACGTAGGCCTACAATTTGGCACGGGCCAAGTTCTCTGTCTGACCTTCCCAGTTATGTATGCATGTATTGTATGTATTTCGAGATAAGTGTTTCGAAAGTACATATATTTCCTTCTTTCAGACGTCCCCTCTCCCCCGCAGAATCCATGGCTGGCAAAATGCGACGAGGCGGCGAAGACGGCGGTGATAACGATCAATTACTACGAGGCGGAATCGACGCCGGCCCCGGTGCAGGAGTTCTGGGTGGAGTACCAGATCTCGGTCTGTATTAACTTTTAAGTAACTCACCCCTCACGCTGAGGTATCCCTCCGCCTCGTCCTCTCCGTACTTGTTGCGGGCGTGGCAGGTGTAGCGTCCCTCGTCCGCCTTCGCCACGGCGCCGATGCGTAGACGGGCGACGCCGGCCTCATTCCGGCGGCAGCTCCTCCAGCGTGTTGCCCTGCGCCGCCTGCCCGCGCCACTCCAGGCGCGGAAGGGGGGAGCCGAACACCCGACACTCCAGAAACGCCTCCGCGTTCGGCGCCGCGTCCGTGTCGCCCGGGCCTTCCAAGATCATCGCTTTGTAGGCTGAAAGGAAGCAAAGAGGAAGAGTCGGTCAAGAAATAAAAATATTTGGTCCTTATGGAATCTTGATTGAAAGGGTAGGTAGGTTGGTAGAAATAATGAAGTGGGAGAAACGGGAGTCTTTTTGGCTCTGACGAAAAATATTGATCTAATGGTAGGCAGGTACAGCAGGTAGGAATAATGAAAGTAGAAGACAGTTCTCCTAGTGTGATGTTATGGAATCTTGATAAAAGTCAATGAGGAAAATGGCTTTGTAGCCTGAAAATTGAATGAAAGTGGGGAAAATACTTCCCCGCTGCTTAGACGAGATCTTGTTACACACGTAACGCCAACTTTCTTATCAAGATTTCATAAGGCAGTTTAAGACTACGTACGTACGTCGCCACACTCTTAATATTTGCGCACTTACCAAGCACGTTGAGGTAGAAA